>VXBI01003190.1:363742-439887 GCA_013397375.1 Toxostoma redivivum
AAATTATTTGTGCCAAAAAAAAAAAAAAAAAAAAAAAAAAAAAAATTGCAGTTTGCTCTTATTTTGTAGAAAAAAATGGAAATACCAAGATTTCCCCATCTGGGGACAAAACTGAGATTGATCTCTTAATTTAGGAGACCAAATGGTAATCGATAGAAAAATACCAACACTATAAAGGACAGCTGAGATTATAAGTCAGAAGGATTTTTCCAGCACTGGACACCTCTCATTGTTTTTTTTTTTTTTTTTGCATGAGTGAAATGCCACCTGAGGTATTTTATCCATTGCAGCAAAATCCTCAGTAGTGCAAGGAGGCAGTCTGAGCTGAAGAAAGCCACAGATGCTGTTCCATTTTGCAGCTGATGGATGGCTCAGGTTGCTCTGCAGGTGCATGTCCAGCTCTGTGTGGTCACCAAGGCTTCTCACAGCTTTGTGCCATAGCTGCAGCCACCTCCCATTTTTCACCCTTGTGACGCTTTCCTCCCTTCTGCTGCTTTGAGTTTTGCTGTTGTTGCTACAAAACTTGCTCTTTCAGCAATTGTCTGTGCCCCTCAGGTCCCAGACTGCCCGGCAGGCTGATGGCTGGCAGCCTGTGGCACAGCCTGGTGGGCACTAAAGCTCTGCAGGACAAAGCAAAGTCTAGTTTCACTGCCTTGCAATCACTCTCCATCACAGCACTGGAACCAGTTTCTACCTCCCAACAACTAAAGGGCCTTTTTTGCTGGTCCACACTGGACTCCTGCCTGGACCTCTGTTAATGCCCAGCAAAACCCAACTAGGCAGAACGCCTGGCTTCTCTAAAGATGGAGTGAAAACTGGGACCTGGGAGAAGGAGGTTACAGGAGGACATTGAAACATTTGTTTTCCTACACCTACTCAGGTTTAATTCAAGGTGTGCTCAGATGATTATGATTATAAGGTAATTTTTTATATGGATGGCAGTTCAATTCTCTTTAATGCTTTGATGCTGTTTTTCTGTGGACTGGAGTTATTGCTTAATATGGTAAATAACCACAATAACCTTCCTGGCGTTTTTGGAGAATTTCACTGTGTTTTCGGATCACCTTATCCCTTCCAGTTCTTCGGTGAATTGTTCAAATAAGGCCTTGGAGAACTGACAGTCCCAAAGAGTTTGTAAGGGGCTGGAGGAGCAGAGACACTGGCTGTTATCCAGCATTTCAGAAATCAGAATGAGACTTACTACATGCCATTTTGGTACACACTGTGGGGGACCACAGATCATTTTCTCCATCAATCCCCAGTCTTTACTGGGGAAAACGATGCTCCAGCCAAATTCCCCAGGTCCTGCTCATCCACTGGGGAGGGATGCAGGAGAGAAGGTTCACATTGTGCAGCATTAAAAATGGAACTGCTTTGAGCCGCGGGCCAGCGCACTGACACCGAAAGCTGGCAGCAAATATGTCAGAGGGATCACGAAGTTGGCATGAGAGGGTTTCAGCTAATACAAGAGATTATTTTCAGGGCCTCATTGCGTGCCAAGCACAACACAAAGCTGGCCTCAGAGAGAGCACTTCTGCTGGAGCCACAGGGGTGGCAGGGGAGCAGAGCGGTGCTCAGGGACAAACCTGGCCCAGGCTTTTATCTGGGACAGCACTGGGGCTCAGCAGGAAACAGCCACTCTTTGGCTGTGTGTCACTGCTGTGTGTCCAAGCCAGTGTCTGTTTGCAGTGGTCTGCCTAAAGTGCCTCTGGGATGGGTCGCTTTTCTGAGCTCTCTTCTTGCCTTCACACAGCGTTAGGAGAGGGACCCGGTGCATCCCTTTGGCTGCTCAAGAGGATTGCAGATTTGAAAGCCATCATTTTTATCAACATCAAGGACCTCCTGCTGTTTAATCCTTACCTGCCTTTCTACCCAAAGTAGCCTCAAAGGCAAGAAAGCATTCATTAAAGTCATAGTGTCACTTTAAAGGTGATAGATAGCTTCAGTGGGAAGAAGTATCCTGAGGAATGAAAAATTAATTTCATGCCATTTCTCTGTGCACTTCTCATGATATCTTCTTGACATTTTGGTTGTGCTAACAGTGCTGGATATTGAAGGTAGGGTTCTTATCTGTGAGGAAGAGACAGCAAGCACTGCAAAATATTTACTTGGTCTGGATGGACAGAAATTTTCCTTCTTTTAAAAGCTGCTATGTCAAACCTTTCTGGTATGAAATGGCCTCACCCTGATCAGTTCTGCTGGTGTGTGGCACAGGGATTTTGCATAAGCATGGAGAGCACAGAGAGACTGAAAACTGTGCATCCTCCTTCCCCTAAGACTTTGTACTTCGGCACTCATAATCAAAGTCTTGCAATTAACCTGTTTTTTCTTTGTATGTTGGCTTCAGTTTTCACAAATCCACATCGGACACATTGTCCCAGCTGTGTCCAACCAACCCCACCTTTCCAATAGAACTCTGAACAAAAGAGAGGAAATGAAGACCTGGGAATTTCCATGTTTTCATGGCTGATTTCTTGTTTGCATGTTACACAATTAACTCCCAAGGAAAGATGGAAATCTTACATCAATGTGAAATGAGAGTACTCAGCTGCAGGACACCTGGAAATCAAATCAGTAATTACTAACACAGAGGAAGATTGTAAATTCCCTGCTGGAATTCACCCACATCTTGCTTCAACAGTAACAATGAAGTGATGGCAGTGGTGATCAAAATCAAATATTTAGATCGCAACCTGTTGCTTGCCTATTATTCTGCCAAATGCAGCCCATCAGCATGTTTAATTCAGAGTGAAAAATCGAGCAGAGAACAGAAAAAAAAAAAAAAAAGGGGGGGATTTGTGGGTTTTCCCTGGGNNNGAGAAAAATCCAAGCAAAAAAAAAAAAAAAAAAAAAAAGGAGAGGATTTGAGTGGTTTCTCCATGGCTCAGCAGCTGCTGCTGCAAAAGTCTTGTGCATATTGAAGGGAGTCAGAGCAGCACCTGCACTGGATCCCCCTTCACCTCAGGGGTGGAGAACAAGCTGCCTGCTCAATCCATCTCCTGATCTCTCCATCAGGCAGCTTGCTGAGGCTCACCCTGGTCCACCTACTGTCCATGGAGTCAAGGAGATGGTTGCAAGGCTCCTGGGATAAACCTGGGCATGGGTTTGGGTTAACCCTGACTTGCACCAAAGATTTTGAGTTCAGGAGTGACAGAGCTGTGGAGAGGTGTGTAGGAGTACCCTGAGGGTCACTGGTAGAGATTGGCTCCCACCCCTTCTGTCAAAAATGGTGATTTATTTTGAAATTCTGAGGTCCTGCTAATAGAAATCTGAAAACCTGGTAATTTGTTTTAAACTGGCAAAAGCCAGCTCATGACAATTTCTCACAGAAGGACAGAGCAGTTCAGAGTGAAGGGACATAAGGAGATTTCTGGTCCAGCCTCCTGCTCTGAGCAGGAAAAACACTGAATACAGTTCAGGTTGCAAAGGCTTTGTCCAGCCCAGCACTCCAAATGCAGGCTCTCTGTGAAACTTCTGATATGGACAGGTCTTATGGTGAATCATTATCTTTTGTTTTAACTCTTTTGTTAGTTGGAACCTTCCCTCTTTCAATTTATCACCACTATCTCTCATGCTCCCCCATTAACCTCTCTCTCAGTAAGGGTTGATTTTCTTGCATATATGTTATGTGATAGAAGCTTTCAGTAAAGGGAGCCACTCAACATGCCTCAGTAATTCTAAGTGCATTTCAGGGAAGCAAAAATACAACTTTCAGGCAGAGGTATTGGTTATGCAGCCAATTAATTTATAGTGGCATTATGGGGGAGTGTGGTCCCATGAATCCAAAGCAATTCTGTGTTCTGCTCTATATCAAGAATCTACAAACCCTTTAAATGTCTAACATTTAAAAATATATATAACTTCCAACATGCAAAAGTAGAAAATGTTCACAGGCTTTGATGTTGGCACTTCACATTGCTGTGTTTTGGGGTTTTTTTGCCATAACAAAATCAGTTCTGCTAAGCACTGTTCTCAATACAGAACTTTCTTCATTTGAACTGCAGTTCAGAGGAAAACAGTCCTTGGTTTAATTCCAGTCCCAAAATATCTGCCACTGAATTCAGAGATAGTTTCATACCTTTTTGTTAAAAGGGGAGTTCAGTTCCCTCGTGCTCACTGGATCTGGACCTGACATTGCATCAGTCTTGGCGATCTACAAAGAAACCAAGTGACTTTCAACCCAAAAACCACCTGTATGTTAAATTATTTCTTCAAAAAACAAATCTGGAGCAGGTATCTGCAAGGCTAGGGGAATCGCAGAGCCTGGCCTCTCCTGCTTCTGTGGAACAGCTGGCATTCCAGGAAAGATGCCAACAAAGGACTCCAGGGTGATTTCTGCCAAGCTGAGTTTTTAATTTGTATAGTTACATGACTGAATGCAATGTAAATCTTTACGGTTCAAAAAATGAGTAAAGAAAACGAAATTTTACCAAAATCCACAAGATTTAGGCAGGGTGCTTTGGCTCCTACTTCCCCTTGCCTGAACACCTTCAAGCCAAGCTGGAGGGCAGTGGAAGCAAATTGAAAACCAAGGTATTTCACCCTAAAAGGTACTAACAGGGACTGATAATGTTCCCACATCATTTGTAGCCAGGATAAAATCCTGGGACTCTGCTTTCTCAGGTGAGAAGTCCTAAGAAATAGGAGTGAGGGCTGTGGAAAGGGATGGGGCCTTCCAGCTCAGCAGCCACAATGGGTTATTCCTTAGAACAGAACCAGTGGAAGGTGTTTTGACAACAGTGAGCTGCCCAGGTTTCTCATCACCTCTGTGTCATGCTTTCCTCAGGGTCCTTCACTCCATGGTGCTGGTCACTGCCAGTGCCCAGGATGCCTCGTTCATGTTTGGGGAGTGCTCTGAGCTTTACACCTGCTCTCAGAAGGTGGTGCCCACCTTTCCCTGCAGGAAGCACTGCCAGTTCTTCTGCAGAGCCAACAAGCTCCCAGGTACAGCTATTTTAATGAGCAGGAGTCAGGCTCTCCTCCAGGACTCCTCAAAGGCTCTCACTTTGCATCTGAATTGCACTGGCTTTTAATGCATCCAGCAGATTTACACCTGCTTGTGAAGCCAGCCAAGAACATTTTGAAAATACCTGGCCTATAATTTTGGCCACTCTTTTCCCACTGTGCATTTCCCTGGTACATAGAATGAACTCATTCACTTCAGCTATTTGTATACACACCTCTTTTCCAAAACTGCCTGGTCTATTTTAGCATAACTTTCAAGAACATCCCTTAGCACAGAGAGTCATTGAGAGCACAGCACCAGCAAAGCTCCTGACAACCAGCTGCATTGCTCCAAAACTGATTTACTGCAAGGGGATTTGTGGAAAAAGGGATTTACCATGCCTACTCTTCCACTATAATGACAGTGCAAAGCTGATCTGCTTTCTGGTTTGTTTGACTTACACGTTTTATATGGCACGTGTCCCTGCAGGAGTTTATTTAAACACCCCAACAATTAAGGTATGGAAAGAGATGTTGTGGCTGTTGCCTTCAGCCAGGCTTTGGTTGAACTCCAGGGTTGGCAGTGCCACACACCTGATGTGTGTCCATTTGGCTGCCCAGGGGAAAGTGGCCTCAGCCCCCTCTCCTCTCCCAGCAGCCCAGGGCTGCCAGCACACTCAGCTAGGTCAGGAACAATCCTCGTCCCAGGGGTACAGCATTAATGAATTTGCCTGGACAGTGGCATTTTGGAGATGTTGCACTCTGTCTAATTGCCAGGGACTGTAATAGGTCCCAAGTGCATCTCATTCACTACAAGAGCAATGCTGCACAAGCAAAACCATCTCTGGGCTCTCAGACTGCTGCATCATTACCGTGGCAAAAACTTGTGTGATGGCAAGAGCCCTGTGAAGGGAGCAGCTGGATCAGCCCTCAGCTATCAAAGGTTTGTTCTGCTTGCTGCAACGTGCAAAGCTTTCTGCTGCAGCATCTCTGGGTTAACCTCTGCCTTACATTAAAGGTGACAGCAAAAATGTCAAGGCCCTAATGGTGAAAGGGAATTTTTAAGAAACTCATCACCGTGTGTCCAGAAATACTCCAGGCTGGATCTTGATCCTCAGGAAAATCTGAGGATGGAGATGTGACACTGATTCTTTCTGGGGCTGTTCCTCCAGCTCAGCCTGCATTATCGTTTTAGAAACCATATGGAAGAGACTGGAGAGCACACACCCCGAGCAAAACTGAAATTCAAAAGTGAGGTAAGAAAGAGGGGGGATGCAGGTCAGTGTTCCTTTGAGGAGCAGGCACTACCTGCTGTAGTGTTTTGAGACAAGGACTTGTCTGTCCCATATTGTGTGCCAGTGAGTCTGAGATGGAGGCAAAAAAATCCATCTGTCAAATCTCTTGGAGCACCACTCTCACATTTTCAGTGCTCCAGCCACCTAGCTCATATCCTCTGCATGTCTCTGTGCAGAAGTCCATGGGTACAAAACACAATAACCCCCAAAGCAGCAGCACAGTGGAAACTGCAAGGGGCTTGCTGAAACTAGCAGGGAATGTCTGCTGTAGGAAGGGAAGGATGAAAATATGGGGAAAAGGGAATTGCAGTGGCATATGGAGAGCTGTGACAGCGTGGGAAACAGGGCTTAGGAAAGGCTGCTGAAGGAGCAGGGTGGTGGAAGGGTGTGCAGAGGGAGGTGTTTGGGGACAGTCTGCTGAGAAGAAGAGCTGGGGGGGCTGTAAGGAAAGGGCCGTGGCTGGAGCTACAGCCATGAAAAGTGTCACCCAAGGACCAGAGCAAAGCCCAGAGCAGCACTTGAGCTTGCCTGGAGGTAGTGACACCCCCTCCATCAGTCAGGCTGGTTTGCCACATTCAGGCAGGTGTGCTGTGCCCTTTGAAAGGCTTTGGTGGCACTGGTGACATGGTGCAGCCTGAGACAGCAGTGCAGGTCCATTCATCCCTCACCCAAACATGCCCCACTGCTCAGGCAGGCTGCCACAGCTGCCTCAGCTGGGGCCCTGTGCCGAGCTCCCCTTGGATGTCTGACAGCCCTGGTCCCCTCCCCACTGTCCCCACCAACTCATCCCACTGCTCCCAAGTTCCCATCCCAGCCCAAGCCACGGGGTTTTGCACAAAGGAAGTCCCTGGAGAAACACAGGTGTGGGGCTGGAGTCTTAGATGCAACGCAGAGATACAAAATAAAAAAACAGAGCAAAGTCTGCAGTGCTTTCTCCATTTTTCTGTCGTTCTCATTTCCTGTTGCTATGCCATTCCCCAGGCAAGTACAAAAGGAACAGCTTCCTCAGCCACAAAAAATATGAGATTATTCAAAGAGCCCCTCTGTCTTCTCATATTTATTGTGATAGGCAGTGTTAGAAGTGTTTGACAACAACTCAATTATTCGCAATGAATAGAGGCAGGATAGGCAGGCAATTATCCACTTTACCCATGTGAGAGACACCCATATTCAAAATCCACATTCAGAGAGATTCACATTATTTCCAAACCCTTTTGCATATTTTTAATTACCAGCTTCCATTTAGCTGGATGGTTATGACTCCAATCAGTGTGCTTTGGAAGGGCTGAGCACTTGGGCTGAAGCCAGGCTTGCTTTGTCTCATTCACATCAGCACTCTAATGTGAGCATTCTGGGCTAGGTTTTAAGAAGCAGCCTCCAGAATGGTGCACATCAGTAGAAAAACATGATTAAAAATTTTAATCAAAATACAAGAAATGAGAAGCGTTTCCTTAAATAAAGATTTCAACAAGGTGAAAAGATTGTATCAAAAAAAAATCAAATTACATGGAAAGTTTCTATCAGATGAGATTTTCTTGAATATCTGGATTTTTTTCAGAGCTTACTTTCTAATCCAATGTATTTATGTATATGTTTTTACTTAATATTTGGAATATTTCTCTTCATATTTTGAGAAACCTGAATTGATATTATTTGCAAAGTGGGAGCATTTCACAACTGCTGAAAATCTAGATTCTACTCCTTTGGAGTACATATATGTCATTCTCAATTATTTGCTCCCAAATATGATGGCAGCAAAAAAAAATGGTGAAATGCAGCCTAGGCCACGGGACTGTTCACTTTTAAGATTTAAAATTGGACTTTTACATTCACTGATGTGTGTGTTACCACAGTATTCTGGCTATAGGAATCCATATTTCCCTGTGTGAAAGTTTCCAAGTTTCACAGTATCAGGATTATTCTTAACTCTTCAGCTGCTGGAAGCATGGGATTAGATAGTATTCACACTTCTTTTAAAGAAAACCTTAAATCATTGAATTAAGCATAATTTAAACTATTATTTAAGTGCCCCTGTACCTTCACTCATCATTTTTAAGGTACAGCTTTTCAATGTCAGTGCCATCATTTTAATAAAGTTATTCCTGAGAATAACAAGGATCTTTTGTATTTTTCACAGCTTTTTTTAGTTTTTACCATATCAAATTCAAACTCAGAGCACTTCCAAGTGCTGACACATCCCAGAGCAGCCAGGCCTCCAGCACACAGGTTGACCCTGAATGCACCAACCCAGCTTCAGCTTTGCCAGATGGGAAGATTGGGACAAAGGAGAAAAGGATCAAGAGCAAAGGCTTCCCATGGCTGCCTCTCCATAATGCTGTTTGAGGCTCTACACAAACTGATCATTTCAGTGAACTCTCAGTTTCCATCCTTGTTGTGTACTTCTCCTCCTTTTCAATTTCATTGCATGCTCCTCATCAATATTCCTCAAAATGCTGACCATGAGCTGGACAAAGAGTTCAGCATGCCTGGATCTCACCAAGGTCCCAGAACAAGGACATCTCCCACATTCTTGTAGGATCCCCCATATTTCTCACCACCACCAGTTGTCCAAGGTACAAGCCCCCAATTCCTGGCTCCAGAGCCTGCCTGGCTGGGCTGAGCTGCAGCCAGGACTGCTGCAGAAATTGGGAGCCTGGAGTAAAACTATGCAGGAGAATGCCAGTAAAAAAAATGAGCAGAACTGCTCCAAGTTTTTCTTTTTCATTCCTCTAGCAATATGTCCTTAAGGACATATCTGCTGTCAAATGTGACATTGCCTTGTCTGTGTGGCAGCACATTGTGATTTCCCTGGGTGTGCTTCAGGTTCTGCAGCACTGCAGCACTTTAAAGTAGTAGAGGCAAAGCTCCCTTGAGCCAATGAGCCTTGGATCAGCTCTTAAAAGTTTCAGGGCTGTGACTATTATTTAATTTTTATATTTTCCTTCTCATTCTCCCAGAACGTCAATAAGAAAACTTGTTCAGGGAAATCAGGGTCTGTATTTGCATATTTATGCAGTAACATTAAGGGTAACGTTGGCTCATGTTTTACAGTGTGTTTGTTTTCATTGTGCAGATTTCTTCTGCTCAGGGGGATCAGTTATTTGACCTATATTAATATTTAATGGTACAAATACTTAAAATAAAAGTCCAGGCACAGCCAAGGCTTTTGGCAACTCTGCTTTAAACAGCCACCCTTCGTTAAAATCTGGCTCTGCTTGAAAGGTTTTGATTTCTTGCAGGGATTGAAAAAAAGGAGCAGGACTTTTGATGGCTGTTTCATGACTGTTGGAATATTTTCTTGCTTAATATTGTTGTACATCAAGTCTGCATTGTAAAGGACTTTTTCACAGTTCCTTACTGAGCAGAGGAGATCTGCAGAAAAATGAAAGAGAAAAATCTCAGCTGGAATAATAAAATCGATCATTGTATCAAAGCAATGTCTGTTTTTGCTTTGCAGTCAGGCTAGACCAGTTTTCAGCATGGGCAGTTACTAATAAAATGTTGTTTCTCTCTTTCTTGCTTCCCCAAACTAGTATCTTCTTAAGTTTTTTACTAAAGACTGTAAAAAAATGTTATTCAACTAACTCTGTTCTCTTCCAAAACAAGGTTCTCCTGGGTTACCATAATCTCAATTTCAACCAAAAAGCAATCTCTTCTGGCATGCCTGTAAGAGAAAATTTAGCCTATGAAAAGGATAGGAGACCCTTGGTGTTAGGATAAATTATCTGTGCAGTACAGTCCAGACTACATATCTTTTTTTATTATTATTTTTTTGCTATAAAGCAGCATGAAAGCAAGTGAATGGCTCACTCTGGATCAACCAGCTGCTGTTCAGTACCTCTCAGTAATGCAGCATATCTCAGCCGGCCTCTCCCTCCATGCACAGGGAAGAATATCCCTGTGTCTACCTTTCATTAATGCACACTTCCGCCTCAGGCTAGGGATGTGTCGAGAAGCAGAGGAAAAAACATAAACCAAGTCTCTCAAAAAAGAAAAACAATCTTTAGAAACACAATCAGCATAACTATATAAGAATCCTGAAAGCTGACGACATAAAGAAAGAAAAAAAACCCAAACAGAGCAAATGTGCAATCAACTTGGATATGATGCAGTTAAAAAGCAGACAAAGGCTTTATACAAACTAATGAATTGATTTAAGGCTCCACTGGGTGATATACAATGACATATTATTTATGTAACCTGTAGTTTACCGTTCACATAGTAATTTCCACCTCCCACCCTGTCAAATAGAAGAAACTTTTTCACCTTAAATCTTAGATGATGATGAGACCAAATAGCAGGAGAGGATGTATAAATGAAAGTAATTTAGTGAAGAAGGCTTGACTGACATGAAAACACAATAAAAGTTATGATAATGTTAGGGATATCAAAGTGAAAGCCAGGTGGGCAGACGAGAATAGGCAAGTTCCCAAGTCAGTCTGAAAGGAGTTCTTCAACAGTGGGGAAAATCCAGCCATTTATTTTCCAGCTTATCACTCCATGGGTCAAAAACTATGTATTAAATTTGGAGCACAAAGACCTGCCTTGTCTAACAATTGTACTTATTGTAGAGACGGGCAGGGAGGAGGGGGAGGAAGATTTTCAAAAGCTCAACACATACTTTAGAGAAGATGACTTGGGGTTTTCTCTCTAAAAAGCAGAACCAGTTGAATCTCACCTCTCCTACTTTTCAGGAAGTTGTATATTTAAATGCCTTTTTCCAGGGTTTGTGATTATTTCTTGTTGGATCAAGGTTTCCACTATTTCTTGGTAGTCACAACCTCCTCCGAGGAAACAGCCTGGCTCCCTGGAAGTGTGCCCACATGGGATTTCAAGACCTGGATTTTCAGAATAACTGAAGACATGAAGCTCTGAAAATTATCTGAACCTGTGAAAATTACCTCTGAAATTATCAGGCTGCCTCCCCAGCACTTGGAGAGTGCGTGGCTTAGCCCAGCAGCCCAGCCTGTCTTCAGCAGCAGAGATGGGATAAAGGAAAAGGCCCTTGCAGACAGTAAGGGACTAAAATCCAGCAGATCAGCTCCCAAAATCAGGATGCTGCCAGCTTGCAGAGGAGCCAGGCTGCTCTGGTGATGGGTGCCAGGAGCAGAGGGCTGACAGGTTGGGGTCCCACTGCCAGTGCTGCTCCCTGAGGATTCCCTTGCAGCCCAACAGAACTGAGCTGGACAGAGACCACCAGCAGCTGAACCCACAGAGATTTGGCTACTGGCTTTGTGAAACACTGACACACAGTCATACATAGAAGGGTCTTACTCTTTCTCAGATGGGCTTGGCAGATGTTTAAGCATTTTTTAATAACAGAAAATAAGCAAACACTCCAAAAACTCTTGGGCACTTCAGTTGTTTGAAGGATTCTACACTTCTTTAACATTCCTTGTCCTTCCTGTTGGATTCGTTGATGGTTCTGTCTGGTTTCTGCCCTGCAAAAAGATAAAAAACCCAGGCTGTGAAGAGAGGTGTTTGCATGAATCTCTTTCTATTTTAAGTCTCCATCTCCCCAGACAAAAACCAGAAAGCCTTGATGAAAATGAAATAAATAATGTCCCTGCTGAGAATTAAGTAAATAACAGTCCCAGTGATTAACTCCTCTCCTTGAGAGCACAGTCAGGTGCTGTGAGCACTGGACCAAACCCTTCCAGCTTAACCCTGCCAAGCTGCAAGCACAAAGGGGATTTATTTCATTCTTAGGGAGGAAAAAATGTGTGAGACATTGTTCTCCAGGACAGAAAGGGCACGAAGGTTTCTATTCTGAACCTGCTATTTTTGGGAGCAGTCCAGTGAGTCAGCAGAGAGCCCCTCTGTGTGCTGACACAGAGGAAATCCCAGCTCTGAGTGCTGCTTCCGAGCTGCTCTGAGCTCAGCTGAGAACAATGCAACAAGCCTGGGGTGTGGAGGATGGATGGATGGATGGATGGATGGATGGATGGATGGATGGATGTACAGCAGGGCAGTGCAGCTGTTGGAGCAGCAAGGCACATGGCAGGACCAGAGGGGACATCACCCAGTGAAACATCTGACACTACAACCAAAGTGTAAATCCACCAGGTTTCCTTCCGGGTACCAGTGAGAAGGGGAAATATCATAACAGGGAGAAGGGTTTCACTTTCCAGCATCCACTTCCTCAGGAGGGTACTGGGTAACTAAAGATAAGGCCAAGTTTGCCAACAAGTTGGCAGCATTCATAGTCTCCAGCTTTGGACACCTAATTTTGTCTCTCAGACTGAGCTCCCTAAGTAACCCCCTCTGAGGATGTGCATTTAGCTATTCTGAATTGCCTCCAAAAATGCTATTACCTGATGAACAGACCTGTGACTCTGTTCACATTTATTTATACTAGCATCTTCAGTCTTATTTTGAATATTTTTAATGCCTTCTGGCTCCTGGGAAATAGTCTCTGTTGTGCTGATGAATGGGTCCATTTTGTCATGTGGTTCATTTCCAGCACCTCAACCAGCTGATCTTCATCTTGAATAAAGAAACTTAAGCTCTGGGGACCAGACTGGTTTGTGGACCAGCAAGTTCTAACACCACTGAGTTTAACAAGGCTGAGATCAATCACTAATTCACAAACTTCGTTATGGGCAAGTGCTTGGACTGAGAAAAAGAGCCATGGCATGTAAACACCAGCAATTCCTCAGTCCCATGAAAGAAGGCACAAACACAACTCCTTCTGATGTTTCTGTTCTGTGTTTGTCAATACAAAACTATCAGACCAATGTCCATGGAAAGCAGAGGCAAGGGAAGTGCAAAAATAGAAGTGATTAATTTTCAGATGCAAATATATATTTCTGGGGAGAAAAAACCTCAACATTATTTATCCATCCAGCTCAGCTTGAATCCCTAAAATCAAAATAAGGTTATGGGAATGTTGAGGGGAAATAGGACAAGGTAAAAAAGCGATACTTTGTTGAGGCTATTTAATGGAAAAGCAGATTCCACCTACATCCTTATAGCCAAAAAGAGATTATTCCTGCTTTTTCACCAACTGATGGAGCTCTTTACTGAGCAGTGTATAGCAGGGATCAAGGTGATACTATATTTCTTTAAAGAGGCAGCCCTTTCCAAGGATCTGTTAGTGTCATGACTTGCCAATGATGTATTGCTCTAAAAATGGTGTCTTCTACAAAAGAACAGGTCCTGGAGCAGATTTACCCCTAATTACAGGAAGGAAGGAACAGGAGAGGTATGCAGATACCAGAAGATTCATCTTGCCAAAATAGAAAGCGTTGCTGCAAGCTGGAGAATTTAAATGGTGATGCTTTGGGAAGAGTCCCATGCTAAACAAATATCTCCTCTGTGATAATCAAGAATTAGGCTGGAAAAATGCAGATATCTGAAACCATAATGTATGTGGTTTTTTAGATAAGACATTTACTTCCAGCCAGAGAGACTCAAAATACCTTTTTACTTCATCTTCTAATATAGCACAGCGTCTCACATTGAGTCTATGACTCAGTATCGTACAATCACATCCTGGCTTTATTAGGCAATTAGTCCTAAGGAGCAACTGGAGAAGTCCCTCTACCCTCTGGTACTTCTCAGCTTTCCTGCATTTGTCACCTGAAGATGATTATTTGCCATCCTGTGCTACTGCTAATTATCATTATTTTTTTCACCAGACATTTGCATTAGGTTGCTGTGTCAGCCTAATAACCATGGTGTCCCCATACAATGATACACAAGGGTGCACAGCTGAGAGGGTTTTATGCATTTTTCCCATCTCACAGCATAAGACCTATAAAATTATTGAAATCACTCTACAGCCTTAGACAAGTCATTTAAATTTGTAGCAAGCCCAAGGGAAAAAAACAAACAGTCTAAATCTCAGCTCCCACTCTAACCAGAGAACAACACAAATGTACCTCTGTACTGGTTCATTATTGTGTATCACATAACCACCAGTACAGTCTTTGAGAGCTGATTATAATAGGGATTAAGTTACTAAATGCTCTTATCATAAAACAGATATTGCAATCCTCAGGTTTCCTCTGTTAATCAGTTTGTTTTGATGTATCTGGAGGATAAAAAATGTGGGAGTATGAAACATTTATCTGTTAATTAGCAATTATAAAACAGTAATGGAGCTTGTGTGTTTTAAAATATGTAAGACAATGTTTGATTTTATGCTTCATTTGGAATTATCATAAGGATTGAGGTATATTCTATAAATAATGTAAAACAATATAGGAAGAGATAGGTGTAATCAAATGAAAGAGACAAAAGTCTCTGCTGAAAGCTATGACCTTTATAGCAAAGCTGGGTGTGTTTGTATAAGCACAAACATCTGGGTGCCAACTTCAGCATTAGGACTTGTCTAACTCATTTAAACATATGCAAATGAATACAGGGTGTCAGGCTTTACCAGTTAATTGCACAATGAGTTGCATTTGTCAGCAAAATTTCCTTGCACTACCCTAGCCCTGCTCCACTGATAACAGAAATTTTTGTTCTTTCTGTACATGAGGGCTGGAGCATTTGAGGCACCTCAGTGCTCACTCAATGGGGTGCAGCCATTGTCATCATGGGGGGAAAATGCAGAATAAATCAGTCTGCAGAGTGAATTTGATTGACACGTGGTGGGATCATACATCTGAAGTTTAACCTGGCAGAGTTTCTGTCCCTTCTGAGCCATAAACCCCTGTCAGCTTCGTGCTGCAAAGCAACACCAGACAGAAATCCCTACGCTGAAAAATTTACACTGAGCCAGCAGGAAATTGAGCCATTTGCAAGTGTGCACGCCAGGGAGAAGCTGAAAGGAGAGGCCACGTTCAGAGGAGGATTTCTGTGTCCTGCTTTCATTGAGAGCAGGATTGCAGTGGTAGGGGAAAGGCAAATCCTGCAAGGCTTCCAGCTGTGACTGGAACGGGAGGAGAGGGGGCTGGAGAGGGACAGGGATGAAACAGCAGCAGAAAACCCCTCTCCTGTTGAAGGGATAGCCCCTGGCCTTTACCATCAAGGTGTATCCCCAGTTTTATTTATTGCTGTCAGGTGGTAGAATATATCTGAGAAGCAGCCTTTAAGATTCTCTTCCCAAACACTCACAGAGGACAAGTAAATACGGAATAGAACTGTAACAGTACGTTTTCTAAGTCTGAGGAGAGGAATGCTCAAGTGCAACTGGGCTTTTCAGCCTGGAAAAGAAAAAAAATGGGGACACAAAGAGAATTCAAGAAAGCCATGGGTGGCCTGGTCCTCCAAAGTGACTGCAAACTCCCTTAATCTCACTCAGCTTGGCTCACAGCAAGACATGGGCTCGCTGACATGGGCAGCTCTGCTGTGAGGTTCTTGTTTTCTCTGTAATCCCATCTTTATTTGTTCTGAGATAGGACCTCTGCAATGCTTTTTTGTCTCTATTCCACATTTGGAGCATTTGAGAAGTACCAAGGTCTTTGTGTCTAAGAAGGGCTCCAGTGGATAGCTTTGAATGGCAGAAAACTCCCTCATGGAAGGGTGAAAAAGATGTGAGTGGCTCTGAGATGATGAGCTTACTCTAGAGCTTAAAGGGTATGGTGAAGATGTTGAGCTGGCACAAGCAGTGACCTTGGGAGGGAGCAGAAAGACATTGAGGAAGTGAGGTGTCCACCCTCATTATTTCTGAAACTTCCTTCTTTGTATTTCCTTTATTTCCAGCTATCAGTGCACAGGGTGATGAATTTTCCAAGCACATGGCCAGATACTCTCCTACAGAGAAACAGCAGGCTTTAATGGCAAGCCAGAAGGAGCTGCCTTCCTTGCCATTAATGCCACCTGAGGATTGAAAACCCAGGAGTAGGTCCAGAAGGATGCCAGCCAAAGCACCCTATTGTTTCAGGAAAAATGTGCCTGTCATTGAAGCATGGCAGGGCAGTGCTTCCATTATCTCCTGGAGATATTCCTCCCTTCCCATCACCACTTCCTTCCCATCACCACCCTGCCAAGTTCCTGCAGAAGCAGACACTCCTTGTAGCACCCACTGTGCTCTCAGGCTTGGTGCCATTTGTATTAATCCCAAAATTAATTGTCACTATTAACCCCAGGGGACTTTGGAGGGTAGTTATCAATGCCAATTACATCTCACTTCTGCAGGGAGTTTCATGTCCATCCATCAAAGGCAACACAGAGAGAGACTTCAGGAGGTCAGATGTTGAAAAACCATGAAAAGCTTAGATCTCCCTGGAGTACTCTGAGTTCTATTCACCTCCTTACTCTGCACCTCCTCTCAACTGCCCTGTATCATGGCAACCAGCTAATAGGACTGTGCATTAATAAAAATAAGCTCTGCAACCAGAAATAAGTGAATATTAGACATTTTCTTCATTTTTGACTCTCAGCCTTGAGGGTTTTTTTGATTTTTTTTTTCTGTTCCTGCACCTTTTCTCCTGAGGCTTTTACCAGGGTTCTGACCCAAGCAAGCTGAACACAATTTTCAAATAAAAATAGTCACCTTATTTCTCAAACTGGTTCAAACAGATTTTTTTATTATTATTAAATTTTTTTGCTAAATTGAAGGTTTGGGGAAGCTCTTTATATGTTGGATCTGAAGTCCAGATTCCCCATTTCATGAACCTTGTGTCCCAATGACATCTCAAGTGTCCTGAGCATTTCACCTTGAAGGAGTTTCTGAGGGGAAGCATCACTTGTACTTCACTGCAACACACAAGGCTCTGCTGTCAACAAAACTGCGTGTTGCTAGAAACAAAATTAACAGAGAGACTAAAAAAATAAAGTTCGCCTTGTGGAAGGAAGTTGCTAGTTAAGAACGTGGTTGTTGGAAACAGGTGTTAATCTTGACTGGCTTGGTCCCTGCAGGAGTCACACAGGGTGCCAAAATGTCCCTGAGCTTCTTGTAATGTCATTGCCAACTGCACAGAGAGTGAAGTGACTTCTCCTCCCTTCCCTGCCCTGACAGACACAGGAGAAATAAAGGGGGAATAAATTTGGCATGGAAGTCCTGCCTGGGGAAGCGCTGGCTCCATTGCCATTGCCCATTGCAAACAAGAGCAGCAGGGGTTGAGCTCAGCTGCCAGATTAGCCGACTCAAACTGCTAAACCAGTTCTAACCAATGCAGGATTTTCTGAGAGCTGCCCACGTTACTCATCTCAAAGAGGGGCCCTCTCCTTCCTCTGCTCGAACCTCGTGAGTCTGGCAGCGCTGCCCCACGGTCCTGCAATCCTGAGGGAAGTTCTTGCTGCTGGAAAGGTTCCAGTGAGCTGAAATGCACCCTGGGCTGGGTGCAGCCTCAAGGCAGAACAACCAAAGATTCATGGAGCAATAGTGGGATTGCAGAGAGGTTTCAAAAAATTTCTCTGCATCATGCACTGAGGTCATTGAATTGTATAGTACAGAGGGAACTTTTGGCTTCATACCAGTCAGGCTTCCTTCCACTCTTTCTATACAGATATTAATAATAATGGCAAGAATTGCACTCCCTTCCCTGTTCCCCCACTGTACCAGCTGAGTCTGATTTTTAGACAGAATGACAGCACTCACAGTTACCTTGTGAACAGACCCAGTCTGCAGCTGTAGTTGTGACACAGCAGCTTGAGCATGCAGCACACGCAGCTGTAACAGGCACAGCAGCCATGTGTTATCCTGCTTCTGGTCTTGGGCAATTAAACATCTGCTTTCCACAGGGAAATAATCTTTGTTGTATAAGCCTAAGGGAAAAGAAGCTGGTTTATTTCATTTTTCACACTGCGCATTTACTCTTCATTAAGACAGATTACAATTAAAGCAGCCCAGCATCATTCAAGCTGCTCCTTTCCACCAATAATGAGAAGGGGTAACTTTTGATCACTGGCCACTTCGATTGCCAAACCATCAACCATTTTGCCTGTTTATTCAAAGAACCTTTGGGGAGCTCCCAGCTCACATGCAAGCTCCAAATACTCCCATGTTACAATTCACATCCCAGCTTCTTTGACCCACTTCTAATTATTACATTCATATCATTATTTTTAGATTAGGCACTTTTGAAAAATAACCTCTATGCAAGGCAAAAAAGCCAAACTGAAGTCAGCTTGCAAATTCAAACCATCTTACACTGCAGCAATGTCCAAGAGAGAGACCATAGAATCAGAGAGCAGCTGAGGTTGGATGGCACCCCTGGGTATCAGCCAGTCCAATTTGAATACCTATGGACACCTTGGCTAATGGATACCATAAATATAAATCTGCAAGGACAGGGCATAGACATGCTGCCTAGAATCTCAGCATTTGCAATGGTATTTTAAATCTGAAATGAGATGTGCACTTAGCTACAGACTTCCACCAAAAAAAAAAAAATTGAGTACTCTTTGTAATAATTTGTCCATACAATATATTTGGGTACCCACAGATGAGCCCCAGTCAGTCAGGAGCCAAGTGCACACAGATATTTGTGCCCTGTTTTAATACCTATTCTCTCTTTACTGCTGCAGCAAACCAAATGCAATTTCCCATGTGCGTACCCAACATGAACACAAATCTGACCTCTGAACTTCCCTGGTCCATTTTGACCTTTTTTACACTGCAGTGGCTATCTCAGACAGGCTCCCCCACTCTCCCTATGTTTTCCACTTTCTGCACATTTAGCACATTTCCACTTGCAATTTTCCCAGTTCAATCGAGTGTGTTTTCCAGCAGCTGGGGGTTCACTGGTACACACGTGCATTTTACACATTTTGAGACGTGTAAGCCAAGTGAAGAGAAGCAGCAGTTTGGCTCCCCCTGAGCCATCACGGGGTCTGGAGCAGACCCAAGAGGGTGTGTGTGCATGTGTGAAAGGAAGAGAGAGCTCTAACGAGCTCAGGTTGCATCCAAGACAAAACAGTTACTCATTGCCAGAAGCCAGTGGCTTTGCCTACTTGAGGAATTCCCATCTCTAACCTTTACAGATTTAAAAAAAAAAACAAAAAAAAACAAAAAAAAAACAAAAAAAACCCCTGTTGCATTTAGCCAGCCCCTCACCATCCTCTCGTTTATCAAGCACAAACATCTCTAACAAGTCAACTAAAGCATACAGGGAAATGCAGCATTCCCAGCTCTTAAACCTATCAGTTACAAGCAAAGAGCCAGTGGCTAAACAAATAGAGGAGTAATCTTTCAGAGGAATTGGCTTCCTATCTATTCTAAAAGTGCCTGCAAATTCAACAGTGATTTATTAACCTCTATTGAAGGACAGAGCTGTTAATAAAAGTTCACCTACAAATACCTCAGAAGATGTCAATATCCACAAATGGCAAGTTCCTGGGATTCCCATTAAGCCCAAATCAGCACAGCACAGTGCATAAGCAATTGCTTCCATTCAAATAATGTGCTTAAGTCCCATTGGTTTCTTTTATTTGAAATAAAGACAGATCCAGAATAAAACAACAGAACTTTTCATAACCTAAGTTCTTAGATCAGGCAACTTCAAACACTTAAATTCATGCTCCATGTTGCTGGATTAGGAGCAAAGTCAAAAAGAAGAGGTCAAGAAGTAGTATCCACATTTGCAAAGATCACTCACATATTATGACTTATTTGCATTTGCATAAAAATCCAGGTTTGGGGTATTTTTCATGTCCACTGGTCTAAATTTGATGTAGTTCAAGTGAGAGCAGAATCTGGCTTCATTTCAATGAAAGTGTTAAGTGTATGATCTCTTAGGATTCAATATTCTGTGTGATTATGCATTTTGATAATGCCCTCTTCTTTATTTTACAGACTTATTTTTTAATGCCTGAAACATTTTAATAGTGCTGAGGACCATAAAGCTGTTGTGGCAATTAAAAGAAAATAGATTACATTTTTAAGTAAGGTACCAAAAATCATACTGTTCTTGCCTGCCAAAAATAGCAGCTTTGGATTTCTCATAAGAATTTCAGTACTGAAAGGAGGGGGAAAATGTCAGAGCAATCATTCCTCACTCTGGGAATCAGTGAAAAAGCTTAGTGGTCCAGACTGTGCAAGATCCACAGTCCAGATTCCCACCACTGTGTCCCTCCTGTGCTCGTTTAGACATGTGCAAAGTAGATATAAATTTCTATTGCAGCAGAGAAATATTCCTGCTTTCCCAGTTCCCAAAAGTTTAAATGACAAAACCTATTACAGGCCAGGAGAGAATCAACCCCATAACAGTACTTGTTTAACTGAAACTCCTCAGATCTTTTGCTTTTTCCCAGGAAGAAAAGATCCCTGAGATTAGATTTTTCTGGTAATATTTCTAATAAATTCTAGTCAGTGACACAATGAAAGTGTGTTGACATAAAGGGTTTTTTAGACTTGTCCACGAGATTAAGAAAAATTATCCAACTAGAAAAATTAAAGGAAATTTTTAGGATTTGTTATCAAAAATTATTTCAGGCGAATGAAGGAGGTTAAATTAGGGGTGAAGCTTTGGTAGAGATTTATAGAGTTCAATTTTCTGGTTGTGGCATACAGATCTACAAGTATACTCATTGTATTGTATTTGTCCCCTATGAGAGTTCATTAGACTGTTAGATCTATTTTCAATAAAACACATGAGGCTTTAACTGCAGAGTCTAACGAATGTCTGTGCAATAATGATATGAACTCTATCCAATATTTGTGCTGTTTGAAGCATATTGGTAAATATCAGGCAGAATATAAGTCATTTGTCCTAAAGAAGCCCATAATTTAAGACACCTAAGAAATTCCAGTGCTTTGCAAGGCAGTACACGAAGTAACATGCAACTCATGCTGTCATTATGGCTTATTTGAGGGGTTTAGATAAAGGGGAAAAATGCCAAAAGCAAACTAACACTTCAGAGGCACAGTTAAGAAATGACATGCTTTATGGTGGGGGGAGGAGAGGGGATAACTTTTCCCTAGCTGATTTCAATTTTTTTTTCCCCCAAATCTGAGTAATTATGGCATTCCATTTCTTGCACAGCTTAATGCCTCGATGTGTTGCCCAGACTGTGCTGCTCAAACACATTGTGAGGACACAAACTTTTCTGTCCTAGGGCACAGACTGAGTGATCCAATCCTCCACTGTCAAATTACCCTGCTTGTGTCTGGGGCAGGTCCCAGTGGGGAATGCACAGGAATCCTGCAGATCAGCCAGGAAGCACTCCAGCCCAGGAGAGACTTTCCTAATTCCCTTCTGAGGTGCCAGTGCCAACATAATGTTCTTGGCTTCAAAAAGTGTGAGCTTCTGATTCATTTTTATTTTTAAGTGAACCACTGCATGGTGGAAACCCCAAGCCTTTCCACTCCAAGGATTGCCATTATTATTAGTGACATTTAGCTGGGGAGCACTGAGTATCACATTAGAAGAGCAACATTTCCTGGAGGTCAAAATGCTATCTCAGATCCAAGCTGAGGGTGGTGTTGTGTCATGTGGGGGTAACCAGACAGGGATGTGGGGAAGTCTTCCTGCCCAGGACTTGCAGGGTGAAGAGCATCCTCTATAGATTTGGGATACCACTGTTGCTCACAGAAAAAAAGGCTCCTGTTTGGAGCCTGCTTTTGTTTAGAGCCTCCTGGTTTGGAGGACAAATGTGGGAAGTGAATACAAAGAACAGAGGCACAGAGACAGGAGGAGATGAGCAAAGAAAAGGGGGAGAGACTAAAAAGTTGGTGAACTCCAGTGACAGAGACTTTGCACACAGAAGCTGCCATGCAGGAAGGGCTCCTCCTCTGTCTTGTGTCAGACAGGTTGGGATTTGGCCCTTCTCAGCACTCTTGAAAAGCCTTGGCTTTGGTTGAGTGCCTGGTGAGAGCCCAGGGATTCACAGTCCTGATGGAAGGTGAGTGGTGAGCAGCCCCACACAAAGGAACTGTACACATCATTGGAAGCTTAATAAGATATGTCATTCCTCAAAAAGTAATCCAGAAGAATAATGGCAAGATCTTCAGAAATGTCTTTTTTTTTTTACACCAGAATTAGCCTCTTGTGCTCATGGTCAAGCAGACCATGTTAGGCAAAATTAGCATTTGGTAATCAAGGCTTGGGTGCAATAAATCTCCCAAGGCAAATGGTATCAAAACAAAAGAAGCCAGGTAGGGAGATACACACCATATCTTGGTTTGGGTTTGTTTTTTTTGGTGTTTTTAATTTCCTTTGATTTCATGTCATGGGGAAAAAAATAAAAGAAGCAGACACCAATTCAGCAGCTTCAGAGCCAGAGAGGGAAGATATGGACATAACATTTCCATCAGCTACTCCAGACCCTCAGTCTGGGCTTCAAGGTGCCAGCCTTGGTCACCGTGAAGCCATGGCATTCCACACAGGGACATTTTAGTATGCAGCTGACAGCTCTCACTTGCACTTCACATTAGGGACATGGCAGCTCTGCAGGCACATGAGCATTTACAGCACTCTTGGGTTACTGTGTACGTCGTGGCTCATGTGTTCGTGCCATTGGCAGCTCTGGCAGAAACCCAATATCACTCCTGACTATGTGGCAACCGCGAGTTTAATGATCAAAACTGAAACAAAAAGCCCAGATAACATTAAAGTCACGTTTCTGCTCAATCTCTGTAACTTTGAACCACTAGGTCAAGGCTGAAGGTTTCCTGGGGAATTTTTCAGCAGGACAGCCACGTAGCTCACTTCAAAGCACATGGACTTCAAAATCTCATCTCTGACAAGGGATCATTTGAAACCTGCCCAGTTATTGTTGTTGCAGGGCAGAATTCAGGTCTGAGAATGAAATAAACCATTAACTTTCCAACCTGCTGCACCTGGGTGCTGCTCTCCTGGAGGCAGGGACCCAGAAATTCCTTTCCCATCACCTTTTGGGCCCATCCCCAATTTTGGCTCTCATTAATTGCCTCTGAGTACAATGGAGGGCCCCCAATAGAGATCAGTGCCTGACACCATAGATAGGTACAGAGGGTGGGATTCCTCTCACCTCATTTTAGCTGTCTAAAGATTAGCTATCTAGTTTAAACTTGTCATCTAGTCTCCCTTTACAGTCCATGGCAAGAGATAGGCACCTTTGTGGCAAAATTTGTCAAGGGTCCTAGCTGATGAATTTAATGTGTGTGTTTAGGCCTGAATTCAGCAAAGTACTTAAGCAAATGCTTATCTTCAAGCACATGAATGATCTGATCTCTGTTAAGTGGAGCACTTCAGCATGTTCTGAGTTTAAAGATTACCATGGGCCTAAGTGCTTTGCTGAACTGCTGAGCGTGGAGTTGGGCTTGACACATGAATCATGGCAGAGCACAAACCCAAAGCACAGCACTAAGCCTGGAAGAAGGAGGGATTTGGGGAAGGGTGATGGGAGGGAAGACAATGTTCAAAGGAAAACACTGCTCAAGGGGTGGCTGAAAATCCCAGGTGAATAAAAGAGACTGGAAGGATTAGAAAGAACCCTGGGTGGGTATCTCTGGTATCTGTGAAATTCCCAGTGGTCAGGGCAGGTGCTCTGTCCTCTGTGCTACTGCCACAGAACAAGGTGACATTCAGTGCAGTGGAAATGCAACAAATCCAAAATCAATAAAAGAGAACACAGATTCAATGCAGATGCAGTGAATTTATGCACATCACCCCAGGAAGTCTCACAGGGCTTAACAGGATCAAACAAGAGGCTGAATATTTCCAAGGATATCCAGAGACCAACAAAAATAATACCAAGAGGGAAAATTATGGTGTGATTACTCAGCATCCTTCTCTAGGGCTTGAGCCAGTTTCTAATGGCTAGAAATCAGGGTGCAACACACAAGGAAATGTTGAGGGACTGCAGATAACCTCACAGCAGCTTCTGTTTGGATACCTCACGTAACCCTGAAGCTTTTTCTACCAACCACTGTCAGAATCACACTGAACTGATGTGAGCATCCATCCCTGTGGCTCTTCTTTCAAACCTTTGTATGTAAAAAATCCTATAACAGTTTCAGCACTTTAATAAATGCCCTGAATTTAAATTTCAAACTCCAGCTTCTCCTGCAATTAATGGATGCTGGTTGGAGCACAGTGCTGCATTAGGAAAGGTTGGCTTGAGATGGTAAAATTAGCCCAGTGAGACAACATCCATGTGTATAATATACTCTGAACTATATCTCATGTTTTCTAAATACTCTGTTCCACTTCATGCTGATAAAAGTGAGATCTTAACTGTGTTCTGAACTGCAGAGAAAAAACATCAGCTCAGGGGGGGTCTGTATGCTTATGTGTGGTCCACGTTTTCACACATTCGTACCCAAACCTCTCCTGGATCTGTTAAGATGATATGTCTTTCAGTTCTTTCTCTAATCTTGGCATTGTTCTGCCTGCAAATTGCTGACAGACATGTCATGCAGGTCCCATGGAAGAGACCAGGACAGAAGAGGCTGCAGATACCCAAATCCTTGTAGGGAGAAAAATACCAAAGAGGCAACAAGACAAGAGGAAACCCAAAGTAAATGCAGAAATTCAAATCCCACAGAAAGGAAGAAAAAAATATCACTTTCAATGGCACTGTACAACCCTAGAATATTTTTACAAGAATGGATGTTTTGCCAGTTTGAGTTGGGACCTTGTTTTATAACAATATTCTTTGCACAGAGCACTGCCCTTGGAGACATCTCTCTCTCCATTCCAGGAAGAACAAGTGATGCAAACATCTGACAGGCGACCCTGCCTACAGCCCACATTGAAAAATGTAACAACAGAAGCACAAAAATTACTGCTGCACTTCAAATCAGGTGTCTCTGATGCCAGTGGCTGGGACAGCATGAAGACTGGAGAAATCTGAACTCTCAGGAATAAATTCCCCTATTTTCTTACAGGAAATCTTTGTATGACAGAGTAATTTGCCCATGAGGCTCCAAGTGGGAAACAAGCCTGAAAAACATCAGCATCAGGGATTTTAGCTGTCTTGCTCTAACTGGGAAAGCAGACAGGAAAACAAAGATGATTAACTCTTTTTTTGGAAAAAAAATAAGGACACCCAAGCAGAAAGTCAGAGGAATCACCTTCCCAATAATTTTTTTGTCTTCTTATTTTATATATTCCTTTTCTTTTCCTATGTGTGTGATAGTCACAGGAAGCTGATTGAAGATGTTTTATAGTGCATGTCAGGAAATATTAATATCACCTTTTAATTACCATACAACACCCTGAGTGCTTTTACAGGATGTGTTGAGGGGGAGAGCTTTATAGATAAAATGAGTAATAGAGCACCTTTCAGTACCTAAGGCCTTTGGAGTGATGAGCAGAAAATTAAATTCCAAAAAAACCAGTCAATATTTCTAATGCAGATACATTGCTTCTAACTATTCTGAATCGTCCCTCATCTCTTAGTATTTTGTTTTTCTTAAATGGTCTCCCTGGAGACAAGTGATTGCATGAGGTTCAGGGCTTTTTCTTAAAATAGAAGAATTGTAAGTTTTTAACTCCTGGTGCCTATGAAGAAAAACCTGAACAATGTTTCTAACAACCCAGAAGCTGATTAAAAGAAGCCCCATACTTTGCACCCTATATTTATTGTCTCCATTTTCTAAACTCATCTCATGTATTTGGATACCTGCCAGATGAGAGGCGAATATTCATTGCAAATCACCAAAATGCAAAGTAAAAGAAGTGTTTGGGCATTGGACTGGCAGAATTTGGATGAGTATTCTTGGGGTTTGTTGAGCACCCACACAGAGCAGCCACATCCCCCAGCATACAGGTCCAGCCATGGTCACTGATTCCCAAGGACTTTGTGTGAGCCACGGGTACCAAACTCCCTGGTGCTGCCTGTGCCTTTGAACTCATCCCTGTTGCCAAAGGTATTGCCACTGATGGATCAAAGTCTTGGCTCAGCAGCCCAGCTCTCTGCACTGCCCACAGCAGTGGCTGTGCTGATGGCTGCTTCAGCTCCCCACACAGAAATGTGTATTTGTCTCTGGGGGGGCTGAGAAAATAACATATTTTCCCCAGTGATCAGCAATCTGCATGGATTTCTAATAATCAGAGGGTTTTCTCTGGCCCAGCAGCATGTTGTAAAGCAAAGTTTATAATGTTGAAACAGCGATTGCTGGCACATTTCTTCCTAATTTCTTGCCTAAGTAAGTGCAGAGACCAATTTCCCATTTTACTGTTACCTTCAATAAAAATTAGCATTTAACTTGTCACAGGGAGCTATCTCTCATGCCAAGCAGTGTCACAATGTTGAAAACTCTGCACTAGTATGTTTCTGTTAGCTTTTTTCCAGCAGCAGGGCAGTTCCCAGAATAAAAGAGCCAAGATTCAATTCCTTGTAATTATTGACAGATGAAAGGCATGTGCTTAACCAAAAGGCAGACGCAGAAGTACAGCCCAGGGCCAAATTTAATGGGCTATTGGTGATAGTCTGCAACAAATGGACATTTGAGAGATCTGTGCACTGCCTGTGAAATGAATGAAAATGGCTTTTTAATTATGCATCAGCTGTAGAAGTTGTTTGCAGCCAAGCCACTTTTGAGACGGATGTTGGGAGGATCAAGATGAGAGTTTTCATCCTAGGAGCTCTTGGGTTTGGTTGAAACTGTCTTGTCACTCAGGCAAAGCCCTTCCTGGTGGTTACAGCTGAGGGGTTTGGAGCTGCTGCCACTGTCACCCCCAGGTGGATGAGCTCTCTGGTCCTCTCCTGCCTGGCTGTGAGGAATGGTCCCTCCTGGTCCCTGCACAGCTCCTGCTCAGGGGCTTGTGTTGACTTTGAGGAAGGTCAGCTGGACATTCTCACTGTGGTCCACAGCAACAACTGCTGGATTCAGGCCAGGTTCTCAAACCTACCCTCCACATCACATTGCCCACCTTGCAGTGCCAGAACTGGTTATTTTAAATATGTGTATTCTTAAATACACACAAGATCTTTTGACACTGCAATTAGCTGTGTGTGAGCAATGTGGGTGGGATCCATCTCATCCAATTTCAACTTCTAAACACTGAGGTGTCACCCATCTGGGCTTCCCCTGTCATCAGCAGAGAGAGGCAAGCACAGCCCGAGGGTGATTCATCCCACAGTTGCAGGTTGGATAGGGTGAGCTGGCTCCTGGCAGCAGGGATAACTCCACGGGTTATGAGGGATGTCTAGACACCCACCTGCAGCCAGACAGCCAATTCTGAGACAGTGCAGGGAGAGCAAACCCACCCCAGGTACCTGCTACTGTGGCAGGAAGTGATCCAGTAAAGGGCCTTCAATTAGCAAGAATCATAAATGTTGACAGGCACAATTGTCTGAGGGAATTGTTTTTTGGCTCCTTGACATCTCAGAATTGTACTCCCTGGCATCCCATTCACCTGCTGACCCCATAGCACTTGAACCAAACAGAACCAAGGGTAAGAAACTTTTGAATTGGTAGGTCTGTGTTTCTGGACGTTGCCTGACCATCTCAGAATGCTGGGTTCACTAAAATATGGACTTTGGTAACATTGATGATGGGTTGGTGGATAAAGAGTTTCCTCCTTCATTTTCAACCCTTTCCTTTTTTACAATCCTCAATCTCAAACAGTTCTGAAAGTATGATTTAATTTGTCTTCAATGGGAAGATCAGGAATCACAAATAGATCATATCCTGGGACCAGGAGCATTATTCAGGAAAAAGCTTTTTTTGACCTGACCAAACTGAATGAAGGACCTTAAGATTTGGTTCTTGTGAATAAACTGCAATGGAAACAACTGTGGTTGAACTAATGAGATAAAGATCACTCTCTCAGAGGGCTTTAAATCAAAAAGATTGTCTTCATTTCTGTACAAGTGGGGCTTCTTTGTATAAGCCCATTGACTTTTTGAGTCCTTTTGAGGGATTCTGTAGGTTTCTGAAGGATTTTCTCATGCTAAAAAAACCCCAAGTCTCTGAGAGCAAACTATTTAATCACTTATCATCTGAAATGCTTAGTAAACCTCTATTTTATGGGGAAAAAATGCAGGGGAAAAAACCAAACCACCAACCAAACTACATATTACATAACTACATATTCTTCTAAATGAAGTGATACCTTGTGTAGACTTTTTCTCTCAAGTTGTTTGAAAAATTTGTCAAAACTGTAAGGTTTTGAGAAGTGCTTGGGTTTGTCTGAAATCCACACCACTGAGAAAATGGTAAAACTCCAACTGACATTAAGAGGAACAGGATTAGGCCAAAACTGAGTATTTCTGAAAATCCCACACCACTATACTTATCAGTAATGTCTGAAGGGAATGTGGCAGATGCTCACAATTCAGATTCATTTCAGATGTAGATCCCAAACTTAACATAATGAACTTGATTAATTCCGAGAAAATATAATTAGGACATGTTTATAGGCATTAAGCCATTCTGATGAAAGAAATATTTTTCAGCCTTATGAAGAACAAGTCATAACAGACTAGTGCAGGTTTAAAAATCTCAGTATGATTAATGAATTGGATTGTACTTCTATCCGTAAGCAGAACAGTAAATTAATTCACTGGTGAATAGTAAGAGGACAAAAATTACCCAAACATCTTGTACCTTCAAGTGCAGTAAAACTTAGCAGCCCTACAGCACTTGAAGCAGCTTTTCATTTAAACCATGTTTAAATGTATATACCTTAAAAACGGAAGACATCCCTTTAAGCTGAATTAATTACATTGATAGAACTATATTTATAGCCTTCAGACCTCAAGGATGAAAATACTATTTCTACATTAGAGAAGGATCTGAACTTTCCAGATGTTATTTTGCAAGTTTTAGCCTTACCTCTGACAGTCTTAAGAAACAGACAGGCTGCTTAAGGCATTCTTCCTTGAAATCAGAGACAGCACAGCAGCCCATCCAACACGGTGAGTGAAAAGCTCTGTGAAGTCATTCCTAGGTTTAAAGCATTGCTTTGCATCTGGCCATTCAAAGGAAGCAATGGGACTTAGGGATTTTAAAGCTGGTGACTACAAAACCCAGTGAACGTAGCTTTCTGCAGTTGGCAGTGGGGAACAAAAGAAGAGCTACACTCCAACTGGTTCCAGGAATTCAGCCCAGACTTTGACAGACTTTCAAGGACTTAAAAGGGAGGAATGGGAAGGGAGAGCAGTTGGATGTGAGACATCCAAAGGACTTTGTGACCCGGAAGGATTTCTTTAAGCTGGAATTGCCCTTCTGCGGTAGGCTTTGACAAATGTGCTTAAATAAACAAGATGGGTAAAAGAAGTTACACTTTATACCATTTTCTGGAGACAAAAGGACAGCCCAGCTGGAAGAAAGACTATCTGTTAGTTTGTCATGGCTGATTCTCTTCAACTCACAAAGTCTTTGGTAATTGGGTGGGATTAAGAGAAGTTCAGTACATTCCTGATTTTTGTATACCAGTGATAAGGATGTTCCTGACATACTTGGAAACTCTCACCATTTTACATGTTCAAAGCATTGTATAAACATCACTTAATTAATAGTTGCTAAACATGGCTTTATTCAGGTGCTTCTGATATGCCTTTGAAGGGTACGTTAAGTACTTAGATGGTATACTGTGAAACAATTTGATACATTTGTTCACTTTAATTAAGCTTTTCCGTGTTTACATACATGATACAAGGTCACAAAACACCATTGCACAGGTGCTGGAATGGAGAGGAACCACGGGGGCCCAAGGGGATACAGAGAGCTGGAATGAGATGAAGCAAGAAAATTAGACAGGTATCAGACAGTGTTTGCTACTGACTGAAACCTGGAGGACTCCTGAGCGTGCTCTGGGCTGTATTTATGGCAGGAGATGTGCTGGCCAGAATGATGCATGAGAAAGAGCGAGGGAAGCAAGTGAATTTCAGACACACGTCCCAGAAATGCCATGGAAATATAAGTTCTAGTCCAAAGGACATCAAAGTCAATGGAAAGATTCCTAGTGAATGCAGAGAGCTCTGGATCCCAGGTTTCCCAAGGGAAATTGTGAAGGTGTCATTTCTGGCTCACTTTAAAGCTAAAAAAAAAAAAAAAGAAAAAAAAAGTAGAAGAGTAGTCTGCACTTAGAGGGGTCACAACCAGTGTCTGAATTCTGCTCTTGCACAGCCCAGTGATCAAGGAGCTGGTCCATCTCAGCCTTCCTTCTATATTTTTTCTATTTTCATTAAAACTGATAGATGCACTGAAGTCCAACCAGAGCTACTATCCTACTAACAACCTAGTAACAGCTGATAAAATCAGTTCTTTCCAAAAATTGGTCATAAAAAGCTATTACAGCAGACAGAGCAAATGACCCAAGAACAGTGAGTATTGCCTGTAAGTGTAGTCCTTAAATAATGATCTGTCACAGAAAGGAGAATTCTACTGCTGTCTTTTGTCTGCTATTGTCTTCTGCATTTGGTTCACTGAACAAGAGAGGGAAGTTTACATAGTTGTTAGAAATGACTGGAAATGCCCAGGGACTGTAGTCTTTACTCTAGATTTTAATTCTTCCCATAACATATTTTTCAGAGATAATCTGATTTAGGGAGGAGACATAGTTTTGTCTCCACTGTTTCCCCAGAGATTTTGACCTCTTCAGCTCCTGGATTCCACCCCTCTGACCACTATAAATATGAAGACTATCCACTGATTGTGGTGGTGTATTTAGCCACACTCATTTACAAAGCTTTTTTCCACCCTGTTCCCATTTTCCAGCTTTCCCTCTGATCTTTTTCCTACACTGAAATATCTTCCCGAGTTATTTTTTTTCCTCCTGTCTGTCCAGCAATCCCCCAAAGTCTGCCCTCATACACTTACCATGGGAGTTTCTGTAGGACACTCAACTTACTAAAATGCGTGGAATTTCTTGGTCCTACTAGTTAGAACATGATTTGGTCTTCATTCAAAGTGAAAGGCAAATATTTGTCTGGCAAGGTGACTCTAAGCATTTACTGCGTGTTGCTTATCCAGTTGAGTCTTGGCAGTTCTCCCTACCTCGCACAGACTGACTCTCTCTCCTCTCTAGATTTTTATGCTCAAGTAAAGCTCCTCCTGACTCGCTCTGCTGCTGAGACAAGCAGTGCTAATTTCCATTCTCTCAGTGTGGGGTGGAACTCTGCCTTGCCATTCATGTCTTCCCCAGCTGAAGCACAAATCTCAGCCCTTCCCCTACCCACAAAAATAAATGTGTGAAGGACCACGACTCGCCCAGGCAGGACAGCATGGAGCCCATATAAGAACTTTACTGGAGAGACAAAACCAAGCCCTAAAATGGGATAAACTTTCATCTGACTCTTCATGAGGGTAGAGCAGCCATTTCTCTCTGTGGGATCTCACATGAAGAAATTAGTCCTTGTGAACATTTCACTCCCTCCACCCTGGTGAAGGACACTTGCTGGCGTGTTTCCAACCATGCTAGAAGATTACTGAAGCCTCCTGGAGGTGAGCCAAGCCATGTCACATCCATGGGGCCCACTTTGCATTTTTGGCTTGTATGTGATTTTTGTTTTCAGCTATGGTGCATAAAGTTTTCAAGTATATGATTCATTGGTGCTTTGTGTCAAGCCTACAAATCTTTGCTTCTGAAAGCCTTCCCTTGCTCTTAAATTCTATGCCAGCCAAGGCTAGAAAGGCAGAATTGTCATTCAGAGCCTTGCATATGGCTCAATTGAAAATTGCTTAGTAGGGGGTGATGTGACTTTATGATACCTATGCTGTCAGCTGAGGAGGGCTTTTTATAGTTAAATGTGATGACAACTGCACCCTATTTATACCAATGAACTTAGGCATATCAAAATAGTAGCATCAAGAGGAATATCCTGGGCAAAGAAATTCACACTGCTCAGTTTACACTTTAAAATAAATATTTCTTTAGCTTACAATTGATCACCGGCTACAAACATTGCAGAAGTATTTTGTGGCTTTGACTCCACCCTGAAAACAAGAGGAGATTTGGGCTTGGCTCATTCAGGTTTATGGGACTAACCAGGAACATGTGGATACAGGTTGCCATCCCTACAACCAAACATCCACAGTACCACTGGACATTTCACTCTGTCTCCAGGGCAATTTGAGCAGCAAACAACCAGTAAGGGAAGAAAACTTGTAATTTTGTGGTTTGCATTGCTCTTACCATTATTTCTATTTTTATTATTACTATGAAGGGGACCAGTGCCTCTGTCCTCCAAAATTTTGGAGTGCTCTTTCTAAGCCAGGACAAGCATATTTTCACCAGCTGAGTGCAGGGTGGAAGGAGTGTAGCTGGAAGCCAGGCACCCCCTTTGTACCATGGAATTTTTGGGGGTGTCTTTAGGCCATGCTGAAAGGAGGAGCAGCATTCCCCAGCTCTCAGCTTTCACCCTTCTCCTGAGAGGCTCCCGAGCAGCTGAGCACAGCAGAGCAGTGCAGGGATTTTAGACACAATTTATTTAATGGAGTGGGCAGGCTGGCAGGACCTGCACACTGCTGCCCATGGTCCCAGAGGAGTTACCCACTGCTCAGCCCACTTAACTCTGTGCTGTGGGGAGATTCCCCTTCAGAGGGTAGGCAAGGCTTGCCTGTGTTGCTGAAACAAAATTCAACTTTCAATAGTCACATTTGCTCTTTTGCACCCTGTGGTATGATTACCAGAATTCAGTCTGCTCCCAAATCCCCCTTCCCACCAGTTCCCACAGCTTTGGAACAGTTTAGAGGTCACTCTGCATTTTGCTCTATAGCCCTAATTACTACTCAGCACTATAATTGATACGTTAAAGCCTATTAAAGTATGGAGCCGAGCCACTGCTTTACAGTCACTGCACTTGTAATGCCAAAAATCACTTACAGTTTGTTTCTGTGCTTCATTTCAGCTACTTTTAAATAAATGTCTCTCCCCAGGACCTGGACGATGCGAAAGGGATTTAGTCTCAGAGTGTGAAAGTTGCAGCCTGCAGCACCAGAAAAATAAAGCATTCTTACAAAGCTATTCAAATGGATTTCCCTCACTGATTGCTTCAGCCAAAAGTAAATTATAAGCCAGACATTATCAAAGAAAATCACTGTAGCACATTCCAGTTCATTTCACTGTACAGCAAGGATTTGAATGCAGAGGTGCAGGCCCTCAGTCACATTTTCATATTTGCTAGGCAAACTCACACACCAGAGCAAACTTTATTTATACATGTATACTTTAACTATCACTTCTGTTATTTATTATGGCAGAGGATGCCTTCAGGACATTCTTGAGGGGATGAGCTGTCTGGCATGCATATAAAAACGAAGCAGCAGAATCAAGTACAATTAAACTTAGCAGAACTATTAAAAGCCTTAGACATCCAGCAGTCAGGCAGGGCTACTGTAGGACATTTCTAAAAGCTCATGAATACAAGATAAGAGGGGAAGGGGCTGCCAAATGCCAAGGTGGAATGTGTGCTCTTGCATATAATTTCAAAAGAAACACTGGGAAACAGAGGGAAAGAAAGAGAGCTCAAACTGTGCCTTGTGTCAGGACAACTTGTGTCAGAGCAAAGAATAACAAGGAGAAAATACAAATGCTGAGATAAATATAGCTGCACTTTATTAGAGAACAGCATTCTCAAAATCTAGGAAATAAGGGATTTCTCCAGGAAAATTCCACACGTACAGAAGGATTCTGTAGTGTAACTCTACCTGTTTCAAGAGAATTAAATATTCTGCAGCTAACACCATGCTGGGAAAACCAAGTCAAACTGAACTCTTTAGAAGGCCTTTTAAGAAATAGTTTGGCCAAAGTTTCAAAGGCATCTCAGAAGTCACTGGGCACTTCTATTCAGGCACAGAAAGAAGCACAGGGTTTGCTCTCCCATTAGGTTTGTTTCTTCCATCTGAGTCCTTTAAGGAGGCATTACAGACATGGAAATAAATCCCCTCAATTTGCCCACAAGAAGACTGTCAGGTGCTCCAGGTAATATGTGGACTTGTCTTCCCACCCCCAGGACAAACCTGGACTGACACCCCACAAGACCCAGAGCTTCAGAGGAGATCAGCTTCCTGCCTTGTAACAGCATCTGCTTGGATTTCTCCAGTGCCACACTCAAGGGAGAGAGAAGGGACAGACAGAAATTAATATCTAAAATCAGTGGGGGACTAAGGGGTCTGACACCTGAGACAGCAGGAGGCTGGACTTTCCCAGCACTGTGTGACTCAATCCCTGCAGCTCCCACAGGGCTCAGCACATGGGAATCTGCTTCATCTTTCATCCAGGACCTGGATTTGGCTGTCATGGAGGAGAACCTGGGAAGTGCAGAAGTTCTACATCAGCTGCACCTTGTACAACACAGGGAACTGCCCCACTCAGAGCCAGCAGTGACACCAAAGTGGCAGCCACCAAAGAAAGACCACTTTTAGAAAGAGAAGCCCCGTGGAGGAGGGCATGTGAGGGATATGTGGAGCCAGGGTGGTTGTGTTCTGTTTAGGGGGTCACTTGAGTGAGGACACAGCAGTTGGACACCATCCTCCTCCATGCCCAACCCTCAGCAGACTTCCCCCTCCTTACCACTTCTCTCCTCAGTGTTTGCAGATGCAGTGTGGGACCACACTCCTGGATTTAATCTGACAGGACATTCCCAGTGGCAAAATGATGCCCAAACAACCTCAGTCTCTTCAGATCTGACTACATTCCCGATGTGCTCCTCTACAGCTGTATTACATACCCAAACTCTGCATATCACACTCACATCTCTGATAAGGAACCTGCAGCTTCTGCAACTCTTGCCTTTGGCTGGAACCAGCACATTATGACAGTTTGACTCTCACTAAATTCTCCCTATCCCTTGCACACTTGGGACAGGGTCAGACTGCTCTCCAATCTCCTGAAAGAAAAGGATTTTATTCTGGGTCCATGTGGAGAAGAGGTAGATCTCAGCTGATGAGATTCAGCTCAGCTTTCTGAAGATGAACTTTAACAGTGTTTGAATACCCAGCTCTCAGCTTACTGCGAGGTGCCATCATAGCTCTGGGAGAGCCCTGGACTGACAAACTGCAGTATGTGCCTCATCCATCACCCTGCTGCATGGGAGCTCTGAGCCAGCCTCAGCCAAAGTCAATAAAGTGCCACGAAGATTCAGGATAAATTTCAACTGGAACAGCAGTAATTGTGTCTGTCACCCTCTAGAGATGTAGAGAAAAAAACTCTCTGCTCAAGGACCTTTAAGCTCCAAGAGAGATTGGCCATGGAAAATCCTCGAGCTGGATGAGATTGTCCCAAGGAGCTACTGCAGAGCCAGTGGGCAGGAGCTCCAAACAATTTGTTCCATTTGAGATACACTAAGAGACTTTTCCATTATTACTTCCAAGCCGGACAAGAACAAGTCTTTTCCTGCCATCTGAAACACAGCCTACTAGTGTAATACTGGTTGAAGGAAAGAAAGGGGAAAAAGAAACCTATTTAAAAATTACTGCAGTTAAGTTGTGCCCAGGAAACATTGGGGAAAACAAATTTTGTCATGTGAGCACTGGAGCATAGATGGGTGCTTTTAACCAAGAAGATGATTGTTGGGCTAAGCTGGCTCTCTTTGTGCTCCTCAAATGGGCTATGGATTGCAAAATTAGTAGTTAATAATAAAATGTCAAAGGGTGAAGGAAGTGCAGGTTCCCCCACATAGCTAGGTCCCTGTTTGGGAGTTTCCGAGCAGTTTTCCACATCTCTTTGCTATTCAGCCATGCTGCCAAAATGCCCAATAAATGGAGCAGTCATAGTTGTGCTTTTTGTGCTATTCATCCCCGGGCCCTCCACGTCGGACAGACGCAGCTCATTCATCTCGTGAGGCCACCAAACAGAAGCCGGGTGCTGGAGGCATCCGGCCCCTGCTGACTTGGCTCAGGTCTTCCTCACCATCAGGGTCTCCCCACCCCACTGCCGGCCCTTGGAGCTGCTCAGCCCATGAAATCCCCGCTCCTTTCTTCCCATTAATGAAACAGAACCACAATTGTCAAGGAAATGCTCGCGGTGATCTAATAGGTCATTCCTATCTTTAACTTCTATCATTCAAAATAGAAGGAAATAATTTTCCAATCATTTGAAAGTTCGCATTGTGAGCAAAATAAAGCAAAGTTCACCAACCTTTCATTTGCTTTGTGAGTTTTTCCTCTTATGGTTATTTAAAGAAATCAGATGTGACAATTCCGGATAATTAAATTCTTTAAGAAAGGTCAAAAAGCTCCCTAAAATAGAGAAAATATAATGTTTCCAAAAGGCTGCTAAATCATTTCCAGTAGATTTTGAAATAATAATAATTTTTTTAAAAGCCCTCTGTTTCTCTGCCAAGTGCCACCAAACAAATCCGTATTAAAGCCAGAATCCTCTCATACAGACTAGTGCTGCACACTAGAAAGATAAGTTTCCTGATCTGAAAATTAATCTGAGTCATGTCTGCATTTTAGCATTTGTGAGGAGCACTTTTGTAGTACTGCTAATTCCCTGATTAGTCTGACAGGACTTTTTTTTTCCCAGATAAAGGGATTCTGTAACGCAGCAGACATTACCACATTGTCTTTGTGCTGTTGTAACTGCAGAGGGGAGGAATTGCAGGCTGGGATTTTCAAGGGCACATCAGCCATTTGTTTCCAGCTGAAACTCCACAGAGCTGGGCACCTACCCCGGCCTGTAACCATCAGGCTCCAGCTCTCCAAAACGTACAGCAGGGATTTCATCCCCTTCTGGCACGGATTCCTGAGCTAACCTCACCTCTTACGTTAATAATATCAAGATTTTCCTTCTCCAGCAGAGAGTGGGGCTGGATGAAATTCAGCTCTGGCTTGCTAAACCTATTTTGAGAGCTCACATGAGACTCTCCTCCTAGAAGAACGAAGACAGTCTTTTCAGTCTCTGGCTATTGTGCACATCACAGCAGGTGAAAGCATTGTCTACAGTTTCTTCCATGTTTTCTGTGTAAACTTTCACTGCATCATTTCTCTGGAGGCTTAAGGAATGGTGAGGGGTGGGAGAAGGGAGGAGGACAAAAGGACTGACAGAATGCTTTGGAAAAGTTTCAGTGCTGGAACCTCGAAACTTTATGTTCTTGTGTGTGTGAGCACCTCCATGAAGAATAGACAAAGCCTGCTTGATGAACTCACTGGGAATGCAGTGAACCAGTGACATGACTTTGCTTCATGCTAACTTCTTACAGTGTCAGTCCTGGAAAAATAAAATAAAATCAGAAATGTCTGGCCCTAAGTCAAAAGCAGTTCTGTCCGTAGGGCTACATGGACATGTTGTGTCCTGGTCATCCAAATGTGGATGACATTACCAGAGAAAAATGAAAAATTAGAACAAAAGACACAGGCAGACCTATCTCCACGCATGGGAAGGGTAAATCAGCTCTCAGCCCAGCTGCCTCTAAACACTGATTATTGCTACAACTTTCTGAAAGTCTGTACCAAAACAGTCACTAAGGACATTGAGCAATGTGGTGTCTCCTTTGCAACACAGCATCTCTGGGGCAAGGGCTGTATTTTAGGCTGCAACCATTTGAAGTCTTCTTGTTGCTCTCACCATTACCCACTCACTGCTCTCACCATTATTCACTCATTGCTCTCACTATTATCCACTCACTGCTCTCACCATTATCCACTCACTGCTCTCCCTAGTAACTGCTCGTGTCAGGGAGCTCACAGGCACAAATGGCACTGAGCCTTGGAGGTGACAGCTCCTCACCCCAATAACAGGCCTGAATGACAAGTGGGAGAGAGAGAATTTACCAGTGTCCTAATGAATTACCCTGCAGTGCAAAAATGATACTTGTTCTCCATCTGGGCATTTTCCAAAGGTTTTTTTCCTCAGCTTCCTCTAATCCCACTCTGGTTATCAGTAGCAAACCACTTTGGCTGCACCTACAGCCATACAGCAAATGCCTGATGCAGTCACTGAAGCCAGAGTTTGTCTCTGAGTACCCTCCCACAAGGAATTCTGTCATGGCAATCTGCTTAATGGCAAACTGGTTTAGACCAACATCTGCATGGCCCAGATCAGCTCCTGCTTGCCCCGAGGAGGCCAAAGGGGACGTACTTGAGCAGTGACTCAGCAATAATTTCATCACAGATATTTATCAGCTGCGTATTTGGCAGTGAGTGGTGATGTCAGAGGTCCTCACAGCGATTGTCACTCTCGGCACAGCACAGCACAGCACTGCTGCTCTTTGATTTCCTGCTCCTCCACCTGCCTCTCCCAGGAGGTTTCTGGCTGTGACTTGTGCTCTCTGCCCCAGATATTGCAGGAGAACAATTGCATGCGTTTCAGCATCTTTTTTCTTAATAGTTTTTTTCAAATGATGTGAACTTTCCTACTGTGAGTGGATCATAAAAATACAGACAAGCTCTCACTTAGTAGGACATCTACAAATTCACCCGCTGCCTAAGTATTTTTGGAAATATTATTGGCTCAGCAGGGAATTAGAAATGAATAGAGGAAATGTATTGAAACATTCACAATACCTGATAGATAAATAGGCCACACAAACCCAGTTCAATTGGTTAATTATGTCTTTCCATTACACAAAAAGCTTATGTAATAATCCATTATTTTCATAATCCTATAAACATACCTTTTTCTTGACATAATTTTTTTTATTGGGTCAACAGGAATTTAGCCATGGATTTTAAATAAAGAACAACCAGATCTAAATACAATAAAGTCCCAGGAAATGTAGCAATATCTTGCTTTTAAAATGCCAGTTTTATATAAAACAAAATAAAAAGGTTTGTGTCCAATCAGATAATATCAGTACAAAAATGCAAAGAAAAAAAAAAGAAAATATTTAAGAGTAGACCCTTGGGAAGACAAAACTGCAGTATATTAAGAAAACGATAACAGGATTGGCACAAAATAGGAAATTTTATATATAGACCAGTGGTTCTCAGCCTCTTCTGTACCACGATCCCATACTTCAAGGGAGAAAAATTTGGGACTTTATCTATATAGCCATCAAGAAATAATGAGTGGTTGCCTGCTCCCTAGGGATGGAGAACCACAGATCCCACACAGAGGATAAGGAACCAAAACCCCTTGGAAATTCAGGAGTAGTTCCAAACAGCCTTTTGGAGGATTTAACTAGGTAATTTCTTAATCATTAACAGTAATCTATCAACCAGTCTACAACTGTTGTTGCTAAAATGCGTTAATACCAGAAAATAGGCCCCTAAACCATTTAGGGTATCTTGGGAAATGTTAATCTCGGATCTCAAGACCTATTTTCAAAAGAGAGCTGGAGACCAGGACTGCCTTGCTGAAAAGATAATCAGCAGCTGAGAGCAGCCCCAGCCTTTGTGCCGTGGCTCAGGTTTCAAAGTCCATGAGAACCTGGCTGATGACTCCCCGTGCCTCTCCAGTCATGTCATCAGCCACCCGGAGCAATGAGGACCCTACACACCAGTTTAGCACCAAAGCAACCTCCAATATTTATCTCAGCAGCATCTCTTACTTTCTTGCCTTGGTCTCACCCTGGCCTCAACACCAGAGGCAGCTATTGACCTTCACCCTCTGGGGAACTCTTTCCTTCCATTCTGGAAAGTGGCTCTGAAAACATCCCCGGGTGGTTGTTCCTCTGTTGTTACTAATCTGCTGATGCAAAGAAGGCTGATTTAGCCACCAGCATAAGTACAAATATGTTCATAGGAGCTCATATCCCCCACCAAACACTGAACTCTCTGGGAGCCTTGCCTGCTGTGTTCTGTTAAAAATGTGAACCAAGCACTTGATGTCAACTTGTGTTCTTTGTCCCTCTCATCTATGGTCTCCTGCCTGTGCCTGGCTCATGCCTATGGCAGGGCTGTGGCACTGATGGCCTCCTGTTTCTCTCTTTCTGGCTTTGGCTTTGGTTCCAAAAAATGAGCAGAGGTCAGCTGAGAGTGTCACTGAAGTAACATCCTTCTCTGACCATCTCACCTAAGGGGAAGGTGATCGTGAATCCACTCTGTACCTTAGTTCAGATTTCACTTCACTTATCCCTTGTTTCTTTCAGACATGGAGGGGTTTCAGTTTGAAAGTTAGAAGATGCCATAGACTTGTTAACTTGAAAATATTTTATGGCAGTATCCTCACCTTAAATATCAGCCATATTCTCCTCCGTGATCTTACTCAACTAACTGAAATGCCCAGTGAATACAAAAAAAAGCACTGGGAAGGCACTCTACATTCAGAGAAAGTAGATTTACATTTTGATGTTCATGACCCAGAACAAATAACATATTTATCACTCAAATGTCATAGCTGTCCTCCTACATGGGGAATGACCATGGACATGAGATGCACCTTTTTCCTTTTTCCCCCGTGGAGCTGAATGACAATAAGCCAGTGCCACCTTCTCTCTCTCTCTTTTTTTTTTTTTTTCAAGAGGTGTTGGTGGTTTTAGCCTGACTGGGAACCAATCCCTTGTTAGCTAGAGATCTTCTGCAAAGATTTTCTTTGTGCCTGGCCATGCTGCAGAATGTGAATGTGACTGTCTGCATGTGAGGCTTCTCAGAAGTGTCCCAGCTTATCAATAGGGCATGGCACAGAAATGAGAACTTCAGCAAGAAAACAAAAAAGATCATCGAAATGTCAGGAAGGCTCTCACACACACACACAAGACAAAAAGGACTTTCATGCACACAATGATTTTTTTTTTCTTGCCTCTGACTCAGATGGCCAAACACAGAGCAAATTTTCTCTGTCTGGCCAGACTTGGGTGGGCTCTGTCTCCTCCCAAAGAGGGAAATGTTTATTGAGGAACAGAACTTAATGGTGTCTCTATGTGGTGTTCAAATGAGCCTGAGTTAGGGACAGCTGGGGAGAGATACAACAACATTCCAGGCAGTGTTGGTGAGACCCAGGGCTGCTTCTTTCTCCATAAACTGTTCCAGGTAGATAGCAGAAACCAGGAGTTTCTGTTGCTTGGCTCATCACTGCTCCAAGGAACATTCCTGGCATTTCTTCTTCCTCCTGCAGGCTGGGTATGCAGGAAGCACCCACTGTTCCCTGCTTGGGATGTGGCCTCACTCCACCACTGCTTGTGAAAGTCTCCCCAGGCTGCCCTGTGTTGCCAGGGGTTGATGAAGATCTGGACCCCGACCTCTAGGCTTCCAGCTGCCCAGGACATGCCATGTGAAGGTCTTCCCCTCTGTCTTTTCTTCCTCAGTCCACTGTTCCACTGTGTCCAAGCCATACCAGGATGAACAAATTGATGAAGGAGGCCACTGGGTTTTATCTTCTGCTACCCCACAGGTGGTGACATCTTACACCGCTTGGATATGATTCGCCAAAAGATGCCTGTGACCCTCCTGAAGACAGTGAGGATTGATGAAAAGAAGGCACTTCTGCCATCAGCTTTTAAGCTGCACTTCTTCCTTAGATCATGATATGGCTGACCAGGTTTTCTAATTTATGCCTCATCAGAATCAGAAGAGAAATCCAAGCAAATACAAATAAATTATGGTCAGCACTCAGCTGGCCTGTGAACTGTTAATGATTTTCTGTTGTTCTGTTATATTCATTCATCCATGAGGTGCTTTTGTGGTGTTACAATAGAGCATCACCGTTCTGTGCTACTGCAGAGCAGCCTCTCCAGTGCATTTATTTAATTTGTATCAGTAAAATTTTCATGTCTGCTAATACATGAGACAGCCAGAGATAAGAAAGAAAGTTTGCTCAGGGGGAGGAAAAATACCATCAGCACCAGACTTAGCTGTTTCACTTAATAGCTTTCCTGGAATATACCCATCATGCCAATAGGAGATAGTAGCTTCAGTAAAGCCATCTCCTTCACACAACATATGGGACTACAGAGTGTGGGGAAGATGAATTCTTAGAGCTACCTTTGGAAATGCAATAGGATCGCCTGGCTCGCTCAGCCGTGCTGCCTGTTACCCATTTAATAGCAGAAGAATTAAATGCATCTGTGTGGATCTATTTCCACTGGGGTAAATGCTTTTTCTGCAGCTACCAGTTTAATCACACCATGCACCAGGCTCTGCTCCTCACTGGCAGCTCCCAACCATCCCATGGCTGATCTGTCACTAAGGCAAAAGCCCTGGGGTCAACACTGCCCCAGCAGCAGATGGGAAGGGTGAAAATCCACACAGTGGTTTGGATTGGAAGGGACCTCAAAGCTCCTCCCATTCCAACCCCCTGCCATGCGCAGGGACACCTTCCACTAGACCAGGTTGCTCAAAGCCCCATCCAAACTGGCCTTGAGCACCTCCAGACATCCACTACCTCTTTGGAAACCTGTGCCAGGACCCCCCCCGTCACAGGGGAGATTTTCTTCCTGACATCTAATCTGCCCTCTCCCAGTTTAAAGCCATTACTCCTTGACAGCCTTCTGGCTCCTACCTCCCCTTCTTTCCTAGAGAAATCTGGCCAGAACACAGAACCAGGTGGCACCCCAAAGAAAAGCAGCAGCCATGGTGTGACACGTGGCTCTGGACACCTCTCAGCTCTGAAGCTCCAGGCTTTGCTCTTGTCACTTGTAGTGACTCTGGATGTGGGATCCCCTCTGTCCTGCTCCTTCCTCTCTGTTCAAGCCCCCCACCAACCACCACTCTCCTGTCTTGCGAGTTTTTTCCCCCTTTTCTGATTTCCTCCCTCTCTATATCACTTTTCTCCCCCTTCACACATTTCCTTCTCTCCTTTCCACTGTTATTTTTCCACCATTCTTCCCTCCTACCTCCTAACATCCCCTTCCAAACTTCACCCCAAGGCATTTTGTCTCACTGGAACTGTTCTGCAGGAAAGAATGACCGGGCTCATAAAACACAGCTAAATCTTTGCTTAGGCACATCTTTCCTCTTTCCCTTTCCTCTCCCTCTCTCCCCTGCACACTGCAAGCTGGAGGGGCAGAGACATGATTTTCCTGCATATCTGCTGGCACACACTGCACACTGTTGTTCTGCTGAGCTGTGAACCTCCCCAGTGCTGTAGTAAAATCAAGTGGCTTAGACAAGAGATACGGTGGATATATTTGCCTTGTTTCTTGGAAACCTGAAAGCCAAAAACCTGTTTAGTAGAAAATGGCTGGACATTTTTGCACTGGGAGCCTGAGGAGGGAAGAACTTTCAGCCAAAAAAATATCAGTTTTCTACTTGAAAATGGAAATGTAACTAAAGCAAATACTAATAAAAATGTTCAACTCACAGTACAGTTTCCATCTCAATGCAAGAATTTCCAGCAGTCTTAGCACAGAATTTTCTATAACTTATCATGTATCATGCTTATTCTGTGAGAATTACTTATGTACAAAAAGAAAATCTTTTGTGGCTCAAAATCACCAATGTCAGCCTTCTTGATGAAAATATCAGAAATCAGTTAAAGATCAAAACATGAAATGTGAGGTCCTAATAGTTCATTAGATTTTCAGTAATGAATTCTTCCAGAATGCATGATTTTCACTAAGTAATAAAGCTTCATCTAGTTGTTTTAAATTCTTTAGGTCCCACACTCAACACCCCAAAAATCTTGAGAAAATCTCATTTCACAGTTTCCCATAAAACCAGGTGCAAAACAGCTGCTTTGGGCATGGAAGGATTCCTGAAGCACTTCATTGGTATCAGTAGCCAGCAAAAAACCATGAAATTGAAGGAATTTTGATAGGTACAGTCCCAATCCTTCAAGAAGGTGCCATGGAGGATATTATGGCTGAGCATTTCCCACATTTGCAGGAAGGACATTCATGCAGTTTGGTTTTCCAAACTGTGGAATATTGCAGTAATGGCTTCATTTGCCTGTGTTTCACAGCTGAAAACACCCTCAGCTAGCTCTGCAGTGGCTGATATGGGTCACTGACATCCCAAAGCTCACTGAGAGCATCCATGGAGAAAGGAACTTTCCAGCCTTCCTTAATGACCATCACAAAGATAAATGGCTTTGGCTGTTTTGTGTGGCTTTCCTGGGTGGCTGCTGCCTTCCCCATCCACCTTCCCCAGAATCACTTGTTTATTTACATATGTCCATTAAGGCCTTAGGTAAGAGGGAGATTTTTCCTATAACTGTGCCTAAAGTCAATTAAAGACAAAATTCCTCCATAATTCATCTTCTTCTGCACTATTTTGATTGATCACCAGGTTTCCTTCTGCTGAGTACCTGCCCTACTATAAGCCTTGCTTTAAAATGGTTCTCTCCAGACAAGTTCTGTAGGAGCTGTAATTTAATTTAGGTGATTCAGCCCTAGAAACATTTACCACCTATGCCCCATTCTTCCTCCACCAAACTGAGTTCTGCAGCTTCACAGGAATATCATTTCAATGACCATGTTTTCATCCACCTGGAGAAGGAAAAGGGTGAGATCATGTAATGTAATAAAGCCTATAAAATTAAACTTAAATCACTGAGGAAGCAAAAGAAGCAGCTGCGGGTTCTAGGTTGCTAGATGTTGGAGGTTTTGTTTTGGGGTTTGGTTTTTTTTATTAGAACTCCATTGAACTACTTACTGTTCATCATTGATTTAAAAATACGCTGTTCTTAAGTACAGGTTATATATTTCACTCGCTATGTATGGCATCTGAAAAAGACATAATGATATGTGCTTAAAGGAGTCAAAACAGTGAATCAAACATTGATACTGGAAGAATGACAGTTCTTTTTTCCACCTCTACTTTAGATGATTATTTTAAAGAAGAACACTGTGCAAATTGCAACAACTTTAGCAAGATAAGTCACCTACTGGGACAAAGTCTGACTCCACTGTATTGTAAAGGCTGTTTTCTAGGGCCAGGGGGTAGGTGGTCATTCTGGCTATAAGAAGATACCAGTGATATTCCTGCTGTGAAGAAAGTATTCCATTTTCATCATTTGCTTAAAAAAGTACCATTTTGTTTTAACAAATGGGAACATAAATGAAGGATGTTTCTGTGTGCTTCACTTACATGAATATTTCCCAGTGTTTTTATATCTCCATTCTCCAAGGAATCATGTTTTCAATTTCCTTCTGAAATGTAAAATAAGACCTCTGGGCTTAAGGACTCCATAAACGATAGTTCTTACTTGCTTTCTATTTAATTAGCATGAAACAGATCATGTAATCATTCAGGATAAATCCTGACCTCTCTGGAGAGAGAGGAGGGAAAAGAATAAAGGAATTTTCTTCTTTTATCAGTAGCAAACAAACAAATGCATAAAATATATGAGGGTGAACTGGCATTTACTATTCTACTGAAAAGTCATCCTCTAATCAGAGGGGCGGGCTGGCTGCTGACAGAGCTGATCAGCAGTTGAAGAAGGCATTTAAAATGCTGCTCCACATGCTTTATGCCATTGCAAATGGCAGAATCATTAAATGGTTTGAGCTGGAAGGAAAGATTATCTAGTTCAATCTTATTGGAAGTATACCAGTTTTCAACTGCTAAACCAGAGGATTTCCTTTCCACTGTCTGTACTACCTGCACATTCCAGGTCAACTTTTGGTAAAGTCCACAGATGGTGAAGAACCATTATATAACTGTGTCCATAGGCAAGACGAAACCTTGGCCCAGTGCTCTCAAAACTGTCACTATTTATTGACACTTCTCACATTTTTCCACTGAGAAACCTGCCTCTGGAAAAGCAAGCTGCAATGCTAACACAGCCCATAATTGGTTAGAGACGCACAGCTGAGCCTTCCAGCTCACAGACTCTGGAGACCAGAGCACAGGGACTAAACCCAGGACCATTTTCCATCAGCATTTCTCACAGCCCAAAGCCATGTCCCCTCCTTTCCCAAGGAGACAGCAAATTTGATGGCACAAGAGGCTTTCTTCACAGCCTGGGTTAGCTCTGAGCAGGTGAGGTTGGAAAGCAGCCTTGAGGTTGTGAGTGGAAGGGAACACTTTAAATCCCATTATTACCCTGCCTGGGCATCTTTTGCTTTAACACTGGGCAGCCAAAGCTCTCTGGGTATGGAACAGATTTAGCACTGGCCACAAATAGGAGGCTGCTCATCAGTCCCTGCCTTTGCAAGAGCTGCATACTGTTTTTGGCCCAGGGATTTTGGATGTTATAACCCTGACCTGCTGTTCTCCTGACTCCAAATAGCTGTTTGTGCCCGTGAAGTGCAAGGCAGGTACAGAGCCAGCCCCGTCTGCTAGCAGGCTGCTTTTATTTCTCCCTGGAAAGGCTTCCACAGACTATAGATGCAGCAATAAACATCTGAAATGCCAGGAGAGATGGTCTACTAAATGCATGAGGGTAAGGACTTAAATGAGTGGAACAAGCAGGTACTGGAGAAGCAAATTAGACACTTGGCTTCCTGTAGCTAATTTAAATGGGAAATGGGAGTTGTTCCAGGTATTCAGTAAACAGGCTTGCAAATTAGCTTCCCACAGTTTCCTTATGCTGCTGTACATGTATAAAAAAACACGTACTGTTGTTCATTGCTTTAACTCACTTTGTTTCCTAAATCAGTGAATTTTCCCATTATTTTTGTTTTTTAGCATGAATGTTTTCATACCTGGTTGTGAGCAAATAGAGTGGGAGATAACTGTAAGTAAGCACTGGGCTGTTAATAACCAGGTAGCCAGATTCCTTATTTGTGAAATGTTCCTTGAGGCCGGTGTTACCAGGGGATACAAAACTGCTTTTCAGTAGCTGATATCTCCCTGTATGAGAGAGAGAGGCTCAGAACAGCTTCATATCTTAATCTCTTTTTCAATTCCATATGAATTAACTGGAGGCCAGTTCAGGCTCCAGAGGAGAAGCATAGAGGGAAGGAATCTGCTTCCCAGAACCAAATCAGCTCCTGTTCATGGGGAAAAAGGAGTCTGGAAGGACACCTATTATTTAATAAGGGAAAAAATGGTTTAAACCAACCAGTTCATTTAGACTCCAATTTTAGTTCCAGTTTAGCTTCGAACCTTACCCCAAGATTAATCTATATGACAACAGATCTAACTGCCTGTACTTGCCCTCAAAATATCCCTTCTCTGGCTAAAGACAGCAGTGAAGATGGTGTTACTGAGCTCATGACAGTCTCTGGCGAGTACATACACATCCCATAAGTTTTACAAACAGTCCTTTCCTGTGTGCTCCCTACCCATATGCAGGATGTAACACAAGAGTAGGAGAGCCCTGCGTCCCTTCCTTTCAAACTGGTCAAAGACCATTATGCTTTAGGAATATAATGTCAAACTTCTGATTCCTGGCTGTTGAATCATCAGCAAAGGGGCCAGCAAAGCTCAGAGCAGAACACAAGAACACCAAAACTACCCACAAACCATTTTCACTGGGAATATTTAGTTTGCTACATTGTCCATTTCATTTGAATGCTAAAGGCAAAAAAGAAATCATCATTTCCACTTCTGCTCATTCCTTATATGGTGAAATGTTAGATAACTTATGTTATTTATAACTTGCACATTTGGTATTTTTTTCATAAAGGGGGGAGGAGGAGGACATAGTGGGCAAGAAGACTCTGGATCTTTTCCTGTCTGACTGAAGAGTTATGAATTAAACTGTGTCATAAGAGCAGTCAACTTTATGCCTATGCCTTGAAGAGGGGCAAATTTTGACCTGGACAGTTACAATTGATGTAGTTTATGACTTTAAAAAGGGATCTACACACATACCAGATACAGCATGGTAAAAAGCGATGCACATCAATGCTAAAACTTTGAGCTATAACGTAGCCTTTAAATGTTAGAATTTCAAAACCTCTATACTTCCCAACTCTGTAGCACTTCTAATAATAAGACCCTGGAAATAAGGTTTTGGACTTACAGAGGTAGATGTCTCATATAAGCTGCTGGCATTCCTCCTGCCACGGCTGAGTTGCATTTTCAGTTGTGATGAGCTGCCCAGCATGCCTGTGCCACTGCTCATTCCCAGCTTAAGTGCTCTCCATCCCTCTTGTCATTGCCATCCAGCTGTGTTGTCTCATCTGGACATTTTATTTTTCAGCAGTGTCATTGTTCTGAAGGTAAATCCTGCCAAACTTCACTAAAATGACTGTTCTCCCTCCATGGTGCTCATGCCATATGTAGTGTGGAGCCTTCCCATTCCCCAGCCCAGGTTTCACAGGCATCACTCACCAACCCCTCTTCCACACCCCAGGAGATTTATTCCAGATGTGAAGGGAAGGTCACACCATTACCCTGCCACTTACCCCAGTCCCCTGATCAACATATAGTGACATTTCTCTGCCATATTCATGAACCAGACCTCTTTTTTAAATTGTCAAACAGGCAATTTTATTTCATGGAAATCACTTTTGGACATATGACCTTTACCTGAATGTGTGTGGCAGCTCTATCAAGCATTCTGCAGAGCTGCAGCACAGAACTCTGGAGCACATAATGCTGCCCTGTGTTATCTGCCCAAAATGTCAGTTATTTTCTGCCTAGTGGCATTTAACTTGGGGGAAACCTCTTCGCATGCAGCAGTCTTTGTCCTAACTCTTCATTCAGCAATAGCAATGATATAAAGAAGATCACAGCTTATTTCTAAACTAAGCCTAGAGCAAAGGTAAGAAGGGCATGACATATGTGAATTTCAAGGCAGCCTTTAGCTGTGGTTAAAGATTGCTTGCAGATGCTGACTACTGATTTTTTTTTTTTTTTTTTGCCTTGCTCTGCCTCTCAAAATATTGTTTTCAATGTCCTCATTGTCTTATTAGCCTTCCCTTCCCCCTGGATCCAGCGACATGCAAAAGGAATGACGGTAGATGTTACTTTTTCCTGCTCCATGGCAGAGAGGAGTGTAGGGTTTCAGAGATTGTAAACTATTTCTTGTGCACTGAGAGATTGACTGCATGGGTAGAGCCCATTAAATATAGCCATGCTGACAGTATCACTTCAGAGAGTTCTGTGGGAAAAAATCTGTCTGCACTATGCTGGTACCTCCAGCCAGGCAGAGAGCTGTCTTGATAACTCATTCAGATAATGAATAAAATGTGGAATGAATTCCATGCAGGATCAGCACTCTGCTGATGTGAGAACCGGTTGCAAAACGTACGACAGGATCCTCCTGTGGCTGTTGTTTTAAGCTTGGCAAATACCATGGATTGTATATGCTAAAGTCAGGATATTATTAAAATAAACCTCTCAAAACTCCAGAGGGTTGAGATATGATGCGGCTTCCTTTGAGCTCAGGTTCCCTTATCGCCGAGATATGTTGTGTGTGAATGCAATTTATATGAAGTTCTTTCAGACTAGGACAGTCTGTTATTTCTGCCATGTCCAGGAAAATCAGGGAAGGTATGTAGCAGTAATAAATCAATTATTTCTTGCAAATTAGACCAAGCTAGCATTGCCTAACAGCAGTCTTCCAGATGGCTGGGATGAAAGGTGGACTGGGCTGGAGGGGAAGGGAGGATTTCTAGATAACCAGAATAAATGGGATACATTTTAGCAGTAGAACTGCAAAGATCCAGAGGAATGACACCTGTGTATGAGGAAAGAGATATCTGGCAGCTTGGGTTATGTCACTGGGTTGCAGAGAAGGCTGAAACAAAGACTTTTTCTTGACATCATCAAGGAGGCAAAGCCTTTATGGTGTTGAATTAGGAGTAACCATGGGGAAAGGAAATGACAGATTTAAATAAATGTGGCGTGTTTGTACTCACCCAGTGACCTTCCTTCAAGTGACACAGGACACCTTCCAGTTCTGCCAGGAGAGATCAGTCCAATACTCTTTAGATTGGGATGTTGAAAACAATAGTAATTACAATTTTAAAAATTTAAAGACATTTTCATGCTTCAAGTCTTTTATCACACCTAACTGCCAGAAGCTGTTCAGTGGTCGACTGAGCAAAGAACATAACCAAAGAAACTCGACGTTCATTATCTGGAAATTACCATTAACTCATTAATATGCATATCTTGAGATAACAAAATATAACATCTAGTAACATTAATATATTAACATTAATAATTTTAATATTCATCTGTCCTAATCAGAGGTAAAACCCTGAATGTTATTGGAGAATATCTACACATTGGTTCCCAAGAGGCAGCAGAATTTGCTGAACAATCCTGATTGTCAGCAAAATGGGTGATTACATGAGTCCTTCAAAGGAGAAAGAGGTTCAAACCCAAAAAAAGTCCCTGACTGCCCAGCAGGGATGGCCAAGTGGGAGCCCAGGTAACTGAATCCAGCCTATGAGGCTGTTCCCTGTGGCCTTGTGACAAGCCAAACCAAACAGATTAAAAGCATTTTTGCAGGTATTTGTCAGTGAGGACCCAGAGGGTCTGGTGAGGCACCACCCAGATGCTGGGCCCACCTCTGAACATCTGGCTGGGAATAAGAGTGGCTCTGGAGTGTAGGAAAACTGATGGTGATAAACCAAGTAATCCCTGCTAAGTCTGTGGAACAGACCAATGTGTCTCTCCCTGCTAACTCTGAGAGGGAATTAGTCACTCAGAGGATTTGGGATGAACCTAAAGGAACAGCTTCGCACTTTGTGGGAAGCAAGAATCATTCAACATCATTTTGTGCCTACGCCTAAAATACTGGTGAAGAAGCACATGTTTTACCAGAGGCGTTTTTTCCAGTGTCTCTCAAATTGCTGCCACTTTCACAGCACTCCTAAGACAATCCTTCAGAATCATTCTTTCCCCCATTGCTGAGTTTGCTCAGGTCCAATTGTACTTGGGCAGCTGATGAGAGCACGTGGCGCAAAGGCTCACGGGGGACACGGTCTGAAAGAGCAGGGCAAAGACAGACCTATGTCTCTGCCACCTCGTGCAGATTCTGGGCTGAACTTGAACCTAGGGCAACATGGAATAGCCCCATGCTCTGCCCTAAATTACAGACTCCTCACAGCTGCCCCCATGGCGATGTGAAGATGAAAATCAGGTCTAGGCTCTCACGGGGCACTGGGTCTCATGCTGCATTTTGCATCAATCCCACTGTCTTCATCAAAATGACTATTTTTCTCTTTCAAAGACAGAAAACATCCACATCTGCTATATTTGGATGCTGGACATCTGAAAAAAGAATCTTCCATGAAAACAGCCTGAATGAACCTGCTGAATGGCAAACCACTGCCAACTAGTCTGAATGATTTTTCTAGCAGAGATGTTTGTGCTGGTTTTGCCTCTGAAAAAAACTAGAAAAGAATGGGGGAAGAGATGGTTTCTTTTCTAATGCATGCATCCATCACCAACAGCTTTGCTAAGGCAGGAAAGTTATTTCTGGGTTGTTTTTCTTGTTCTTAAAACTTGTAAATTCAACAAAAGTGTTTTGGCTGTTATTGCTGTTATTGCAAGGTAATAAATACAGAACCTCAGAGTACAGAAATTCCAGGGATAGAAGTATTTAACCCAGACACAGTGAAACAGAAACATGAATCTCTTTGAGAATGAGGCAAGGGAAAACCAAAAAGCAAGGAAGAAGATGAGGGTTTTTTGCAAGGTCTCCTTTGTAAGTGAAGAGGGTGGGTGGTTTGAGATAAAATCAGGAATTTGACTTCTCAGGACAGATGGATTTGAAAAAGGAAAAAAAAAATACATCTACAGGCCAAACTAAAAATGGTTATCATGGTGAAGTTATGGGCTGTTTCAGGCTGCCAAGACAAATAGCTTGCATCCCAAGGCAGTAAAGGTTACATGCATGGAAAATGGAGCTATCCCTGAGGACTAACTAATATACTACAATTATTATTATAATTTTATCAAAGGGTTTTGAGAAAACCAGGGCATGCTGAGCTACCTAACTGACTGCATCTTGAAGAGTCTTAATAAGAGATGTTCCAGCCTAAAATGTTTTCATCTTCTGGTCTTCTTCTTCTAGCTAAAATCAACTAATGCTGTTTGAGACATGAAGGCAGTGTCACTATAGCAATTAACCAGAACTGTTTGAGATTAATGAAAATGCTTTGAATTTCAGTAAGTTTGAAGTTATTTCCTAACAGGCCTCATGTCACTGCTGTAGGAGATATACCCAAGTAAAATGCAATCACTTTTGGAATGTCAGCTAAGTGCAGGTATTACAGGGGGGAAAAGTATCCACAGTTCTGACAAGGCTGTATCAATCTCCACTTATCTGCTGTTTTAGTAAAACTGCCAAGGTATTCTGAAAGGCACCAAGTCCAGCCTGGCACTTACTCTGATGCACTGATAATATACATTATGATGTAATTATTATAGATTTATGCTTGTTATATGTAAGAATATTGCTTCTTTTTGGAGCAACCTTCATGGTTGGAAGATAGTATAAATTCCCCCATGTCCCATATTTCTCCAAGAAGTGTAGCCTAATGAATAGAGGAAAGGACAGGACACGGGGATCTCCCAGGCTTCTTTCCCAGCTGTGCAAACTATGAGGGTCAGCTTCTTTTCCACACAAATCAATGAAACTCTGCACTGAACTTTCCTGGGAATGTGATAAAATCCTTAATCTCCCGCTGCCTTCCTATCCTATCCTGCAAGATATCAAGCACACCAGCCCAGCAAAGCCCTTCAGCAAATGCCTGGAGCTCTGTGGCCAAAGGCAGTGCTTGTGGTGAGCAGAGCTCCGGGTGTGCTGCTGCTGCTGCTTCCAGAGCCAGGAATGAGTGGGGGGCGGCTGCATCCATCCTTCCTCCAAAGGATGTTTCAAACATTAAGTAACAGGATTCCTGGAGACTGGGTATAGGAGGCAATAAGGGAGATTATCATTTCTATCCCTATTCTTAATAGCTATTAATGGAAATGGGTGATAAAGTATCTCTATCTACACATATACATCTCTCTCATCCTGTCAAGGTAGAGCACTACCCTGTAGAAAAAAAGGGGGTTCAGGTTGGGGAAGGGGCAAAAGAAAAAGCTGTTCATAACACGTTAAGCACAGTTTGGAAGTTTGTACTCTAATTCTCCCTGGGAAGCCAGAACTTGCCTACAGGGTGTGTTGAGTTAGTTCCTCATTCCTTCTTTGCCTTTTTTTTTTTTTTTTAACTTTTGAAATCACGGTGTGTGGAGCATACCTTGCCCCGGGGGAAGGTATTGCTGAGCCATTACTCACACTATAAAAGGGCGCTAGCTCTCACTCCTCCCTTTCTTTGAGGCCCCGTTTTGAGGTGAGGAAAGGGCTGACTACCAGAGGCCAGGGCTAACCAGCCCTGGGGCACAGAGCAGGGGGGTGCTCACCCTTTGGGGTGCTCAGCCATGGTGCCTGGCCCAGGGGAGCTCCAGCCTAGGGTCACCATAGGCTTCAAGAGCACAGCCTGGAGGTCTGGTGTGTCTCCTAAAGCTGTTCTAGCCTGGAAGCTGAGGTTGGATTAAGAGGTTTCTTTGGGGGGAATAGTTCCCTATGAAAGACTAGTTTCTGTCTTCTGAATGAGTGGGGATTAGGAGGGAGTGAAAAAAGGGGGGTGTGCTCTGAAATTTAAAGGTAAAATGGCTCACTCCCAGTTTCAGTGGACTCTGTCCCTTTTCTGTTTGCTTTTCCCTTGGCATGTGCTGGCAGTTGGCCCCAGCTGAGGCTGGTGTGGGGTCACGTTGGTGCCCAAGTCCCAGCAAGGCTCTGGACTTCCCCCTTCCCCTCAGCACCGCACACAGCCAGGGCTCCTCACAGGTGTCAGGGCTGCAAGAAAAAAAGAGAAATTTTTCATGGTTTATAAGCTTCTCTGACTTCATAGACCCCCTATGAACCTGCAGCCTTCCAGCTCCCTAACACACTACAACCCAAGCTATGTGAATGAGGAGAAAATCATCAGTGTAGTTAGCAATGTGCCATAAAATTCACTGATTAAATTACTGGATAAATATTTGAGTGGATCTAGCTGACAGGTATGTCATGCATGCAGTCTTAAAATAGGAAGGCAAAGGGAAATTAGGTAGAAATGAGCCAAGGAACAGGAACAGGAATGTGATTTCTGGTAACACAGCTCATGCTCATCACTGTCTTTTTGGCAATCCAGAGGATGTGTGTGGTGAAACTGAGAGCAAGGCACCACATTAAAATAAACTGGGAGAAATTGCAGCTATGAAGAAACAGAGCATTAAGCAGCAGTTGTCTGGGAATAAGGCTGGTGAACGAATTTAGGAGGATTTACATCAGCTGAACCTGGCAGGTAGTTTTGAACATGCTTGCAAGAAACAGTGGTAGCTATTTCCAGCAAAACCTCGGGATGCTGGGGCAAATGTGGGCTCACAATGCTCCCACCAACCTCTGATGGTGCTGGGCTGTGCCTCTACACTGGCTCCTCCACCTGCCATCTCCACGAGGGGCTAGCTGTTCCTCCTGCAGGCCAAGGATCTAGTGTTTAATTTAAAAAGATGAAAGGAAGCGTTTGTCCTGTTGCACAAACTCATCAGGGCAGTGTGTGGCAGCCAGCAGGACTCTGCTGATGAGCTGTCAAGACACGCACAGCACAACTCCAGGCAGCAGCATCAGGGCAGGATTAGGCATCACCACATCCATCAGGTGAAGCCTGGGAAGGTCTCTAAGGACAGGCTGATCATATTTGTGCCATTCCAAGTAAACAGTCTGCACAGGAATTACTTTAAAACACATCTAATTCATTTTTGACCGATTTTGCAAATGTTTCCCTTTTCCTCAATGCAGCATTGACTGGCCCTGCAAACCATTTGGCAGTGGCCTGGGTGGTGTGTGCAGTCGCTCTGCTCCTTGATGTTACCTCATCAAAGAGTAGCTGAAAATGATATTTCCAGCCAGACAGTTTTTGAGAGTGGCCGGTGAACTTGCTCTGCCCTGTGCCCTCCACCTGGTGATTAGAGAGGCTTCCTGTATGCCAGTTCAGTGATAAATTTAGGATTGCGACATGCTGACCCAAAAAAACCCAAAACAAAACAGTAAAATCATGACAGGCTATTTTTGGTTTCAAAAGAAACTCCTCTTGCTGGGTTTTTGAGCCCTCACCTCCATGTACAGCTGCAGAGGAGAAGGAAAACAGGATGCAGGCTTGTAGAGCTGGAGGAATGGAGCGTAAATCAAAGGAGACAAGCTGGTCCCTGTGTGGTGCCTGGGTTAGACCCCAACCTTTGGGCAAGGTGAGCATTTGTCGCTTGCTGGGGACTCTCCCAGTAACAGCTTTGCCCAGCTGCCTGAACGTTTACACTGGGCCATAGCCGCGTCTCACTTTTTCCTCCCACTGTGTCACCTCCTTCCCTTGTGCTGACAAGTGATTTAGACAGCCTGCCCTGCTGGCTCTGCATTTGAAATGTAAATCAAACATGGGACATAAAGCTGGGTTTCAAAGTTGACTATTAACTAGGGCGGAAGGGGTGGCGTAGCAAAAACAAACAGTTCCAAGTTCAAGTCTAAACCATGAGAGCAGGCTGAAAACCCTTCCTGCTCTCCCATCGCCAGCCAGCATGAGGGTGAGCGCTCTCCCTGGGGCAGAACATGCTTAGTGGCTGCCTGAGCTCCTCTCCCAGGTGCCTAGACTCCAAAACAAGTCTGACAACTGACTTCAAAGGGAGGAAGAGTGCTGGGATGCTGTGGCTGGCATTGCACGTCAATATGCAGTGGCTTTAGTCACAGAATCACAGAATCATTTGAGTCAAAAGGAACCTTTAAATGTTGCCTAATTCAGGGCTCCTTGAAGCTCCTGATGCTGGAAGTTTTGACATTGAGCTCTGCAGCGGGCTGGTCCGATAGCTCACACCCCAGAACACTTCACCAGGCCCTGCCTTGGAAAAGCTGGTGTCTGAAAGCAGCATCTCCTCAGCTTCCACCAGGAGAGTTAATGGCCAGCTGTACCTCACAGGTGTGGAGATCCCCTGAACCAGGAGGCACCTATGCTGTTCTACTGCTTTCAAAACCAGTGGAAGTCTTTCCCCAAAACTATTGAAGGCCCAAAGAAAATCAGTATGAATGTGGTTTTTTAGCAAGTAGAGTGTACTTTTACCATTACAGAATGTAGTTTAATATTTATTTACCTGTCACCCCCAATAATTCTGGTGGGGGGATCAGCAGCAACACTCATTTTCTCTTAAATGATTTCTACTGACTTAGAAATTTGTCTCTGACAATTCTGTAATATCATCATTAAGGTCCAACTTGGAACTCAGAGTAACATGAGTAACTGATAATAAAGAGAGGTGTGAAGCAGTGCTGCTAAGGACACCCATCCTGGTACATAGCAGTTCCCTGGATTTGGCCTGGTCAGCATCAAATCCTGCCTGGATAGGAGGTGAGATTTCTTTGCTCTCAAGGGCAATCCAGCAAGAAAGAAAGTCCTCACCTTTTTCTGATTTCCTTAAGGCAGTGTTTTTAGTGCAAATTTTCTGCCAGTGAGAGATGGTGAGAAGAGCAGCTGTGAAAAGTGCTGATCTCCAGGAAGCAGTGATGGCCCCAGTGGTGCTGGGCACCAAGCTGGCTGAGCAGGGGACAGACCCAGCCTTCAAACACCCTACTCTGATAGAGGGGTCATGGCCCTTGGTAGACAGGATGGTGTCCTGGATTCCAGGGACCACCTCTGACTGTCAGCCACAACAACCTTGGGCACATCATGGCCATGGCATCTTTCTGCTCCTCAGTGATCCTATTTGTGGAGTGACAACACTTAACTGCTGTTGAAGACTTATTCTGGGGAGGGAAGCAGTGCTGTGGCACTGCTGAGAGATGTTTCCCCGTCTCAATTCTGCATTTCTGTCCCCAAGGCTGTGCTGGCAGCTCTGTGTGCACAAGAGGCTGTTCCACCCCGGGGAGCAGCTCCACCCCAGGGCTCTCTGAAGGCAGGGAGCACCAAGTGCAGTTTCACATGAGCTGCTAACCAACATCCCTGCTAGTAACATTCCTTTGTTGATAGCTTGGACTGTTTTCAAACAGGCTTTGTCATCTCCTCCAATATGGGAAAGCATTGTCTGAAGCCGTACAGGACTATAGCTATCCTAGTCTTCCTGTAAATAATGTGTCACTGCAGTGAGGGAACTGCTCTGCTCCTCATTAGGCAGCATTGCAGAGCACGCTGAAGCCAATTTACCAGAGCAGCAGTGAGGATATCATCTCACCATCTCTACTTCCATTAAACAACTGGATCTAACTCTCTTTTATTTTTAGGCTAACCATGCTGAGCTTTCAAATTGCCTTGATGATAATGTAGCTTTTAACTGATTTGTCGTGGCCGGTTGTTTTGCACATGAAAGTTGCTACTAGCTGATTAGGGAAAAAAAAATCCACCATTGCTTCTTCTATTGCTCAGGAAATTGCAATCCTCAATCTGCAGCTTGAAAAGCATGTTGCCATGGAAATGATGCTTATGCTGTCGTAAATAAAAGTATTCCAGGGTCACCAGGGTCTGCAGCATAAACAGGGGCATAAACACTGCCTGGAAAAGTGCCAGAGTGGTTTAAACATATAGGAAGATAATTTTAATGGTATTTTGCTTTCATTGTTATTATCAGAAGGACTGATGAAGGTTAACACATAGCTATGACCTTGGCACAAAAGTGCAGCAGAAAAAGTATTGGCTCCTGGTATTAATAAGAGTAGAGAAAACCATATCACAGCTCTCCTGACCAGTGTTTCCCAGCTCAGTCAGAGCAGTGCTCTTTTCCCACTGTGTCTCTCACACATTCAGCAGTGAAATCTCATTGTTTGTTCACTCCAGGGCAGTTTTATTGGATTCATGAGCACATATACAAGAGCTCAGGAATATCAGTTGATGTTGTGAAATGCTGTGTCATGGACTACCTGCTGATGCAGTAAATATTCTCTAATTCTCTGGCTACATCCCACCTACAGCCCAGGAAAACATGGGAAATTAGACTTTTCCTTGGAGGGGAGACACTTCTGAACAAGATCTCAGCTGAGGGAAAGACCCCATGTGCCGTTCACTGCAAGGGCAGTGGGAAACAACTCCCTGCAGGACCAAGAGCCACCATGGACACAGTTCCAAAGGAGAAATCCAGAGGCCAGCAACAGAGAGGGTTTGGGATGTGTTGGTTCATGTGAGTGTTCAGGAGGAAAGCAGACAGTTACTGTTTCTGGTGGGTTCTTAACTGTTCAATGGACTGCTCAATGACATTAAATGGGCCATACCCTGAAGCTGCCTTGGGCAGTATCAGATCAAGGATACATGCTTTTCTCTTTGTGTTTTTAATACCCACACAAGCATTTCGAGCACAGGCAGTCACTTTAAATAAAACTACAAGAGATTGCAAATGCCACAGCTTGCTTATTTACTTACTGTCTCTTAGTCTGCCCAAAATGTGGAAATAATGTTTCCAGAGATGCTGGAATTCATGTGCCTGTTGAGAATCCTGGCTCCTGTCCTGGATGATATTGCATATTCAAGGGATGATTCACTCACTCCTGAGAGGGAGGAAGGACTGTACCAGCTGTACCACCTCTCCACGGCTGACTGACAGCCTGGTGATGTTTCCACAAGGAAGCCTCATGCCTCCAGGTTAAGCCAGCAATTATGGAACAAACAAAAGAGAAGTGAAATGCAGAGATGAATCACTGAGAGACCAAACAAAAGAGAATTGGAAAGGTGATGCCAAAGCCAGCATCACAAAACAAAAACAAAATCATCATTTGTCTAAGTCCAAAATGTCTAGAGAGGATTCTTCATTTCTTTTTTGTGTAAATCAACAATGTACTTTTACCATCTGCAAGGGAGGATTTGAGAGGGACCAGGTCAGCTTTTAGGGCTTTCTCACCTCACTCCTGTGAGAGGGTGGTAAAACCTACAGTCAGCAGCCCTCAGTTAAAACCAAGCAAGACCCAACCCAAATACTCTTGACTGCTCCATAAACTGACTCAAAAGTTCAAGATAGAGGTTTTCCTCTTTTGTACTCCAGTTTTTAAAAATGCTTTCATCCTTGTTGGGGCACGAATTGTGTGGGATATTGGGCTGATACCATGTGCATTACACACCTCAGCATGGATTTATCACAGAAGGGCTGGCCAGGCCTTCAAAGGCAGCTGACAGCTCCCAGCTGGCCAGGAACTCACTCGTGTGGCCTCTGCAGCTTCCTAAAAGGAACAGGGTGGAAAACCTGGGCTCAAAGGTTGCCCAGAATGACTAAGAGAGGAAAAATCCCTCCTGCCACTCCTGTGCTAATCAAAGGGGTGTGGAGAAGTTTCAATTCCTCACTGCCAAAGAGGAAAGTAAGATATATATATATATATATAAATTACACAGCCAATTCCTGTATTAAGGAAGAAGCCTTCGTGCTATCAAAATCAGTCTTGAAATAATCTTGCTTGTGGAGTAGGGAAACTGAGCCAGATAGCCCAAGCTCCCTTGATATGTCTTTCAAACATCTAATCTGTTTACTCCCAGGTTTTACTGCTGGCGGTACCTGGGACTTCGCCTCTGAGATTTCCTCCAATTTGTGATCCCAGCAGGTCAAAGTTTCCAAAGGTGGAGAGAAGAGGCAATACCTTCCCTGCCTGTACAAAAGGTATGTGCCTTGGGGCTACTAATTTAGAACCAATGAATCAGGAATAAGTCACATAAAAACTGTCCAGCACTGGTGTTTACAGAGCACCTCCTCTGAGCAGAGAAAGGCGTGTGTCAACAGGGAGAGTGCCGTGCAGTTTGCGTGGCTCAGCGTATTAAACAGCTTTTGCAGACATGTGAACATGTTGCCAGGGAAGCAGGAACCCCTATGGATGGAGGTGCCCTCCTGCTCTGTACAATGGGAAAATGGAGCTGCCCCTGCACTCCCCGCTTTTTGTTTTCATCTTTGCAACTTAAAAAAAGGCAGAAAGGCAGTTCTTCCAGAGGCTGATTAATGGCCCTTCTGCACAAACTGCATTTTGCACATATTTAAAAATCTTGAGCTAGATAACTCTTTGACCTAAAATATAATAAGTTCTTTTTCTTTTTCTGATAATGTCTGACATTTGTACATTTTCATACCTTATTTTTGAATCAAGTCCTTTCTAACTTGAAGAACAAAGTGGCCAGGCTGTGGCTCTGGATGCATGTGCACCTCCTGGACCTTTGTGGCTGGTGGGTGCTCTGAGACATCACTAGTCCGGCTCTGGGGCTCACCAACACATCTCAGACCACCGGTAGAGACATCCCAGTCTGGCAATAAGAGGCCCAGGAAACGTGCCCAGCACAGCTCCCATTCCCATGGTCTGTGGTCCCTGGGGTGATCATTGTCATGCCCTGCCTGTGAACCATTCCCCAAATTTTCTCTTCCCCAGAGCTCTGTGTGTGTGTGTGTGATGTGAGACCAGGTTATATTAAGCCCATTGCTGAAAGGGCCAGGGACGATGGCTCCCATGGGCACATAGCAACTATGGTACAGAAAGAGTGAAAAATTCAGGGAACAAGTGGCACTGTAATCCATCTTACCTACCCGGAATAGATGTATCCATGTACTGATCTCTGTAAACACACCCTTTCCTCCATATGGGTGGGTATATATTTATATGCACCAGCCTCAAAATACTGGTAAGTTTTTATTAGCCCCATTTGCAGATGGGGTGATGATGACAGACAAAGTGTTTTGATCCCTCTAGACTGCTCCTCCTTGGGAGGGGAGAACTGGAGTCTTCTCTCCTCAGGAGAGGTAAGAGAGGGAGGTGAGTTCTCCCAAACCCCCAAGGAGCTCCTTGGTGCAGAGATCTTGCTCAGCTCTCACTTGGAATCATGCTGGCAAATAAACATGAAAGTGAAATCGGCATTGTGAGATAGTTATGCAAGAGCGGGCGGATCCCAGGACTCAGCCATTGTTCCAAACGTTTAATTAACATTATGAAAGCTGATTAAAGGAAAATCTTTAACCTCCAGGGAAATCCCATTTTCCCTCACTTCCCATACTGCTGTAATTTTCACAATGTAAGAAGGAAAGTGTTATTTCAAGGCATGATTCATATCAGCTACAACCTGATCTTTGTCACAGTCATGTCCTGCATCTTAAATAATCACCAGCAGTGACACCAGATGGGGACACTTCTGAGACAGCATTTTTCCCCCTTTATCCCATGACCTGAATTGCCATCATAATTTCTAGACTTTGTGTCATCCTGGCATGATGACAAGTGTTCACCCACGCTCCAGAACTAAAAGTTGGTTCACAAGGACAGTGATACCTACCCAGACACAGCATCACAGATACAAAGTGCGAATGACACGCCACAGTCCGGTGTGGTAACAGCAGGGGCTGTTTGCTTTGGTCACCACAGCAAATTCCTTTGAAGGCAGGAGAGTGGAGCACCATCTCCAGTGACTCCCATCTAACCTTGAGTGAACCATTTACCCTTTCTGTTCCTTTGGAACTGGGGACAAAGGCAATGTTGCCTCTCAGGCCACTGCAAACTCATGAATATAACAAAGTGCTGAAGATGTTTAGGTGGAAATTGCTATTGTAAATTATGTTAGTGGAAAGATTTGCTTTCAGCTGCAGTGGGTCTGTGAGCGAGCACAGCCCCCCAGTATTCAGCTATGTATGGGTGGCACATTGCCTCTCTGCTCTTCCAGGACTATTTTAATTAAATGGCATGGCCCATCAGAGATCTAATCCCAGGATCTAATCCTGGAGGCAACAGACAGCTGCCTGTCTGCCCTGTGTACTCAGAGAAGTGCCCTTGGGGCTGCAGTGAGGGTGATGCAGACAATGGCACAAGAGAACAAGCACTCGCCCCACACACAGAGCAGGCACCTGCCCAGAGACAACCCTGGTCACCCCCTGGCCAGGGCACCACCAGCTCCTTGACCCCTCTGACTTGTGAGGGGCACTGGGCAGACCTCTGGGTCCTCCCCTGGCTAACAAGAATCTGGGTGGATGCTGCATCTACAGACCTCCAAATCTAATTAAGAATACACATGGCTCCGGTCCTTTCCGAGCATCAGGCTTATATAAATACATACACATATAAATATATGGTACAAATACAGCCTCTGGCAGCAGGAACAGTCTCGTACTCAGATCTTCAACAGTTCTTTCCATCTGTAGATCCTGCAGGTCAAAGACATTGCAGAGCTTCAGGAACCATTCTGAAAAGGGGAAAGATTATTTTTTCCCACTGTTGTCAACATGGACATGATGCAAAATCCATTTTAATTAAGACAGAACACGGTGATCCTCACTACTCTGACTCTGAAGAACAGGCACCACTTTTGTGCACACAGAGACATTAGTAAAGCAGAAGTTCTAATTATAGGATAAAATTCCTCCTTCAAAAAACACTAGAAGTAAACCAAAGTCACACTGTGAATACCAAATGTATGAAATTCTGACTCAATAAAAGGCAGACAGCTGTGTTTTCTGATAAAAATGTGCCTTTATTTTTTAATTTTTCTTTTCATTACCTGGATTCTGTGTTTGTCAGAGCAACAAAAACAAAACATAGTTTCTTTGATACGCAGCAAATCTGAAAACAATCCTGCAAATAGCACAACACAAAAACTCCCACAAAAAGGGAAAGCTATAAAATTTGAGAGGCGACAAGGCTTTCAGAAGTGCCAGTTTCCCAGTGCAATGGCTGGAAGGGTGGCCTGGCCTGGCGGCAGTTCAATCATTTTGTAACGAAGGACAAATACTTTCAACATCCTGAGAAAGAGGGCGGGGGGACGGGGGCACGACTCCCTTGCTTTCCCTCCTCCTGCTATTCTTTCTCCTCCCTCCCCCCACCCCTTGGATTTTCAATAGCTCTTTAGTGTTTCCATCAAAGGCTTTTACCATTCATCCTCCCTTCTGGTGCCTGCCTTCCACCTGTCTATCCATCACAATCCTAACCCAGGTCCCTTTTCTTCCCCCCCTTTGCTATTTTTCACGCGGTGGGATTTGTTTATAAGCTTCTGTATTACCTAAACTGCAGGGGAAGAGGAAAGTGAGAAAGCAGGATTAAGGAGGAATAATTCAGCTCCACTGCATTTCCATCTGAACGGTCATAAAATGTGCAAATCCTGTTCCTGGGAATTTCATGTCAGAGGCCTTCCCTGCCACTGCCCTTCCAGTACCCCTTCTCTCTTTCCCTCTCATGGAAAAACAAGTGTTGGGAAGGATGACTGTAACCCCGCAGACCCCAAAAGCCATGACGTTTGTGCCAGCAGGGAGGAGGCTCCTACCAGCACGTGTGCAGGGAGACACTCCAGATGTGGCCACAAACTACACACAATGGGGTGGGAGGCTGCAGGGATTGAATCCAGCAGGACAACAGGAGTGAGCAGGGAAAGGCTGCTCAATATGACAGCTCCCAACACCCCCAGCTAATTAATGGGTAAAATACAAAAATAACCTTTCACACTTGTTGGCTCTGTAAGTAGATCATACAGAAATATGTGATTCAGACCCCAGCAGCTGGAAGAGTTTCTACTCTCTCATTTTTAGCTCATCACCATCACAAGGCACCACAATAGGCACAGGCCTACTTTCCAGACTCCAGAGACCCACCAACAATCCACCTGTCAGCAAACTGTGAGACAGAATAAGGGCCACTGCTCTGTACAGGTCAATGAAAATTTGTCACTGATTCAAGCAGAAGTCACTGCAACCCTTGGGCTACTGACCAAACACTCTTAGAAGAGCAAGTAATGCTAAAAAAGGAGGTGGCCCTCAACTTGTACCCAACTCTAGTGAGCCCACAAACCTTTTCTTGGCAAAACTTCATGTCATATCTGCTGGACCTGGCCAAAGCTAGCAGCTATCTTCCACTTACAGACACATCCCAGAGATACTGAGGATCACCCAGCAGGTAGTACATGTCAAAATAAGTTCCTTTGATTGACATTTATTATTTTTAAATAAAATGAGAATAGATTGAATGGGTTGCTCAGCAGCAGCTCAGTTCTTTGTTTGGCAACTTCTTGGACAGTTTGACCATACATATGACAACACAAAATAAATTTCACTTGCTTGCAGTAGCAGTTGGCTATAAATTCAGTCCATCGATGATTTATAGCTCTAGCAGCAGTGGGATATATGAAATGAGAAGCCCTTTCATCCTTAAACTGCTCGGCAGTCTGGTAGGGATGATGAAAGCCATTGTTCCTAAGGCCAGAGGAGAGCAGGAGGTCATTCAGCTGTGGTAGAAGGAGGTGTGCAAATTGGGTCCAAAGGTGAGAGGAGGCCGGGAGACACAGCAGCCCTTGGTTTCGAAGAGCAGCCAGAAAGAAATCCTTAATGATGCTCAGCCGTGCTTTGCAGGCTGGAGGGGAGCAGTATTTCCATCAACTAAATGATCTCAACTCTTTGGCTTCCCTGAGGGCACTGCACCAGGACAGGCTGGGATCGCTCACCAGAGTCACTCTCAGATGTTTGTGCTCTTCCCACCCACCAGCAGCCCCGAACCTGAGCATGTCTTTGGCACAGCAGGTGGGATCCTTAATCCTGCCGAGGGCCAGCCCCAAGCGAAGATTAGCAGAAGAATCTGTTTTCATTAAAATCCAACCTACCATTACCATCCTGTCTGATGGTTCGGTTTAAAATGTGCATGTCCAGCTCTTGTAGCAGCTCTACTTCTGCAGGGAAAGGGCAGTTCAGCAACCTGCCTCTTCACTTTCTAATGGCTCTCTTTCTTTTAATCAACAAGTAACTAAGACAGACACACTGAGGAATGTTAAATGCACCTCCTCTTGGAGACTTTTTGCCAGCAAGATCAATGGAATTGGGATTTTGCCTTTATTATATTTCTTTTGACTGTGGAACTGGTCTGATTTTCCTCCCAGTGAATTTTTTTTTTCCTGGAAAAAAAACCCCACAAAACAACAAAACAGGAAAAGACATACAAATAAACACTAATACGTACAGGAAAAATACAAAACTTAGCACCATGCACTCCCCTCATTATTAGACAAAGGTTGGGAAGGGTTCACAAGTGTAAAACGCTCATGTGAATTATGAGATTACTGCTCAGTTTTCTTTCAAGTCGTGGGCTGGAAACAGATGGTGGCTGTAGCATTTATGACGGCACAACATGTTACTGCAAGCCTAGCCATCTCTCTCTCTCTCCTCTCAAAAATGCAGCTGCAAGGAAAGTTGTGGAAAATCACATTAATAGTCTCTTCCACCACACAGTTTTCCAGCCCTTCATCCCTGGCCAGCACATGGACAGAGCCATCTTGTATGCCAGCAAGAATACTCTCCTAATCCCCGTCCTGAATAGTTACCACTGACTGGCTTATTTAATAGCTAGTTAAAATGTGAGGTTTGTTAGTATTGTAAAAAAAGCCTCCAGAAAGCAGGTCCTTAAGGTCAGGGCAGATGCCATGTGATCCCAAGGGCTCCCTAAGGGAAACACTCAAAAAAAAGCCATCAGACTGTCTTTTAGCTGTTTATTATTTAAACATTCAGTTCAGGCCAAGCAGGTTGATTTATAAAGAAGCAGAAAGACAGATATAACAATTGCAAAAGCATCTTTATAACTCAGGAGTCCAAATCTCACTTCCAAGCAAGAGTAGAAACTTTCAGAAGGGCAAAGGCCTCTGGATTTTCAGTCAGACAGCCTTCCAATGACCACAGGCTTAGAAGGATCTGGGGCCCTGAAGATACAAAGAGCAACTAATCCCATATTTAAATATTTTGCCTGTACAAAAGAAAAAAATGTCCATGTGCTTCAGTCCTGATGGAAATGCCTCGCTGCCTAAAATATGTTCATACCTGGACTTGAACCCTTGAGCCGAGCCTGGGGCACAAACCCTCCACTCTCAAGGCACCACAGAGGGCTCTGCTGACTCTCCAAACAGTACAGAACTGTTACCTGTTACCTAGGATTTCTGTGTGCTTTACAAATGTGAAGCAATCCTGTATCACATCATTTCTGAGAGCATTAACTCTCTGGGATTCCAAAATTGGGATTTTAGAATTACTTCTTCACTTGAGTTAATTAAGACTCTGTCAAATAATAATTTTTCCAGACCAGTGTCACTGGTGTATTGGGGTATCCATGCTGCTATTTTCATTTTTCTGGCCTCACAACCTGGTTGGGAACATCATCACCAACATTATGTGTTCACCCTTAGCCACTCCAGCATGTTCCTGCCATGCTTCCTGAAGCCAGCTACACACAGGGCAGCATTTCTGTCCTCTGGGGTGTATAGCAGGGCATCTGAAAGCAAGATAAACTTTTACTATTCCCTTTATAACTTTTCACAGCTAGACCAGGAAGTTGCTACAGAAATTCAATAGTGTACACACTTGAAACTCCAAGTAGCCTTTTGCCAGAGATAGACTCTCTCCAGGTGATATGACCATACATTTCCACTGCATATCTGTCATAACTGCAAAAGTCCTCAGACCTTTTCTCTAAGATAGAGAAGGTGCCATTTAATTTTTCTTTTGGAAACCTCCTCCTGCAGAATTCATTAGTATCCCATGCAACAATGTACTTCCTGTAAGTACTGAAATATAAAGTGTATTAGAAGTTTCCACTTCTGTTTTTATCTTTTCCTGATCTAGCCTGAAAATTCTTTTGAAGTTCCTCAAAATGTTCTTCATATATGCTTGTTTTAGGAAACACCAGATCACTATTGGCAAACTTCTCCTTAATTAAGTGAGATAAAGGAATCAAGATTATATGATCTGCTTAATTTCCCACCTTTTTAAAGGCACCATTTTAAGATTTTTTTTCCCCACTTGCCTTTGAAAAGAAATATGCTGAAGAAACTAAGGAAGGGGAAGGCCCAGAGAGGGCAAGCTTAGCTCTGGGCTCTCCAGTGTAACTGAGCTTGCTGGTAGAAAACCACTGACTAGTTAAAGCTTTCCCTCATTCCTATGGAATGGTTTATTGAAGGGTTTCAGACCCTTCTGAAACTCACATCACTCTGGACAACGCTGGAGAGGAAAAGACTAAACTGCACTGTGTTAGCACAGTGGGCTCTTCAGGGCCTCAGCTCAGCAAGTCAGCTTAGATCATGCCTAACTTTAAGCACAAGTAACTTCAAAGAACCATCTCAGATGCCTCAAGTTGAGCTTTGCACTGTCTCCCTTGATGGATCACAGCTTAGGCTGTGCAGGGAGCTGATGGGAAGCATTTGCACTGGCTCAGCCAGCTGCAAGGCCCCAAACCCCCGTGAGCTCCACAGGCACAGCCACTCGGGACGGACCAGCAGCCACAACAAATGGACACAAGCTGCTAGGCAAGCTCTTCTGAAGCACCTCTACAAGAAACATATCCCAGAACAGTTAAACTTTGATTTAAAAGCAGTGTTTGGGGCAATCAGTGAAGTACACAAGCTGAGCATTAACCTGCCTGACTCCTGCGCAGCCTGTTGAAGAAACCACTCTATCTGGGATAAATTGTTTCTGTCCCTTTTGCTGTGGAAACCCCCTGGAGTCAAGGGGAATTCAGATCTTGGGCAGGTTTTTGAGTAGCTTCCTGGCTCCAAGGAGACCTCTGAGCAGAATACTTTACAGTGGGTGAGTTTGGGCCAAGAAATGTCCTCACTTCCCAGAGTGTGAGCATGCAGCCCTCAGCCCTCAGCCACACGGGAGGTGCTGGAGCATCTCTCCCTCCTCCTCTGGCCCCACGCAGACTCCAACAGCAGCTGAGCAGAGCCCAGAGGTGAAATTTGTCCTCTTGAAACTTCCCTGGTCTTCAGGTTAAACCAGCACCACCTTTATACAGAAAACACGTGTAAAGCCAAAAGCTAAGGAAAGGTGAAGCATGGCCAGAGTGAAGGGGACTCCCCTTTGAACATCTGAAATGTCATTTCATGTCAAATCATTTCCCATCTGAAATGTCTGAAACCTAAGGTTTGAGTGCTGCTGCCTAGAGATGGAAGGCAAAAGTCACAGTGACATCGTTGGGTCAAAATTAGTCTCTCTTCAAAATAGAGACAGAGACGTTCTGAAGCCAACAGAGGTTTCTTGAAAGTCACATAAAAATGAATTAAAAGTGGATGCCCATATCCCTTAGACTGCTGAAAAAATTCCAGCCGGGGATGTCCAGCAAGTCTGGAGGGGTCTTTCATACTTCACTGAGGTCTAAAAGTTTGAGTTCATCCCCAAAGGGAGCTGAGGCCACCCAGCTCTTCATCCACAGGCCCTCCATGAACAGAATCTTTCTTGTGGTCAAAGAGGGACTATCTTGAATTTATGTCTTACTTCTCCCCTTGTGAGCAAACAAAACAATTTCTGTGAGTAATTCTACCCACTAATTGCCAAGGAAAAGTCTGGTAAGAAATGCTCTGCATTTTTGACAGGTCAGAGGCTTCCCTAAACAAAGTTGTTGTTTTATGTTTTCTATCAGCACATGTTCACATCCGGGGTCCTCGGTGAATTCCAGCATGGATGAGTCTCTGTGGGAAATTGCTTTTCCCTATTTTCTTATTCTAACTGCTCCAGGAAATGAGTCTATTTTTACAACAACACTAAACAGCAAAATATGAAACCATTATCTGCTTCATGGCAAGAGTTTCAGGTCAGTTCTCAGGTAACTGTCACCCCAGAGGAGTCAATGGAGTTGTATCTGCTCAGGCAAGGTAGACCTGACCAATTATGTAATTGGTTGATCAGTTACCAGAACACAGAGCTACCACAGGCCTAAGGAGTGTCTTGTTTTCATGCGTCTCAAAGTTCATCCAAGCCCTGATGCATTGATAAGTGAAGTATTCCAGTATTATGGTCTGTAAAGATGATAATTAACTGCTGAAAGATTTAAGCATGAGCATTCTCTACGAACATATACTTTGTCACTGAATGATCCTTATAAGTAGTATCTCTTCTGGATCCTTTTTTCACCTGCCAAATAAACCAGGGTGGGATTTTCAGAAGTGTTTAAAATGCTTTTCTCCTACTTATTTGTGATTGCTTTCAAGAATGAAGATGTTTTCTAAATCCCAGGGGATTTCAAGCACTATTGGCTCAACTGCATCTCTGTGTGTTTCTGCTTTTTGCACACCTGATTTAACAGCTACTCTGAATCTCAGAGCTGGACAGTAAACCCAGTTGCCTTCATTATGCAAGATCAAAGAGGCCAAAACACCAGGTCTGATCTGAAGATGAGTGTGTAACACTTGTTACAAACTTGGCTCTTTATTTCTTGGTTTGAGGGACTACTCCAGCCTTTATATGTGAACTTCTTTTCTGTTTAAGCACTCAAGGGAGCCTTCCTTTGTGTATTTTATCTAAGAACTTGGGAGACATCTGGCATGCACAAGTGTCAGTCCAAACAGAAATTCCTGAGTCGCCCAAAACTCAAACCAAGTCAGATTTGGTGGCCTGCTAGTAAGTCAAACATATAAATTATTTGATTCCTCTCTATGGGAAGAAGTAACCCTGGAAAAACGTGACATGAAATCTTCAAGTGACAGAAATTCTTTCACCAGGAAGCTCACAGAATTTCATCCATTGATTATGAGCTAGACTAAGAGCTAGCACTTCACTTCCTTACCTTCAGGTTGGGAAAGAGGTATTCATGACTTTCCACCTAATTGGAAAGCTCACCAAACGTCACTCGAGACCAGCATACAGAAAGCAAACTTAGAGACAATATCTAAGGAAAACAGAACCTAACCTATGACTTGTTCTTTGATTTACAACTGTGATTGTGGGCCCCACCTCACAGTCATATGCCATGGTAATAGGCAGCAATTCAACAAGAACCAGTCCTAACTTTTCACATGTTGTAGTGATTCTGAGCTACTTCAGCACATACTTTAGACTGATGAAACAAGTAATTAGAATGACTAAAGGGACAGGTGGCATGCCACAACTGAAAAAAAGAATCATCAAGCCTTTGGTCTTGTTTATTCCACCTTCTAAACATTTTTCTTTTTTTTTTCCCTAAACCAAAAGCTGCCAAATTTCACATTAATTTCTCCTGTCTCAAATTTGTCTGTTATCAGTAAAACTGTGAGTTTTCAAACTATATCCTGAGGTACCCAAACAAATCATCTGAAATGGGCTCACTGGTATTAGCGACCACAGTCCTGAATCTACACATGCCAAGAAAATATTTTCCCCAAAAAGAATAAATATGTAATTCAAAATGGCAATCTCCATGGGAGTAGGAGTGGTACACTCCCAGCTGTTTTCCTAGTTGTATATACCAGTCTTGTTACTTCATCTTTGGGGTTGCTTACAAAATACTTCAACACTCTGAGAACACAAAGACCCCCAGCCCACAACTGGGATCCTGTGTCAGGAAGGCACACAGTAATTAAAAAATAAAGCATCAGCTCTGCTCCATTTGCCTGAGGTCAATGGGGTGTTTGTCCAAACCTAGGAGCATGCTCAGGCACCACTGTGAAGAAGAGCAAACACAGGCATCTCTTAAAGTGTTTTTCCATGTTAGGGCCTGGGAAAAAAATTTCAGATTGGGCCCATGATAAAAACAGTTCCCCATGGAAATGTTGCCCACACCATAAAAGGAAGGAATGACACTGAACTAAAGGAGAATGAAAATTGTCTACTGAATTTTTGTAAATTCCCATAAAATCTGAGTCTTATTCTATGTGCATAATTTTGACTGTAAGTCATGAAAGGCTGACTCCTAAGAGAAGCAGGAAATGACTGGCTCATGATAGGATAAAAGGCTGCATAATTGCAAGGGTAGAAAGATGGATTTTCATCAATCACTACATTCTCTGACAATATGGCAGTGGCTTTTGATCATGTATCCGATGCACAGTAATTAGCAAAATGACTTACCCTCAATCTTTTCAGTATTTAGCTCTAAGGGTGCAAGGATTCATTCTTGGAAAGGGAAGATGGTCGTGTGATTTAGGGCACTGGATGAGCACTCAGATCTGAGTCCTCTCCCTGGTTCTGCCACAGCCTTGCTGTATGACCTTGCACAGGCTTTTCTCCATGCTTCGGTCTCGCCTAAAATGGGATAACAATAGTTCTTTATTTCAGAGGAGATAGGAATACAAACCAGCTCAAGGCTGCGTCACAGAGATGCTACAGCAAAGAGCAGCACAGAAAAGCTCAGACATTGAATAATGCCTTGCTAATAAAATGTGGGAACACAGACAGTAATTAAATTGAGTAATAAACACAAAACATAGGTTGATTTTTGAGGAATGCAACACTGATAGGCTTTGGACCTGGAATTAAAGGAAATTTAAGTGGGATTCCTATGACTTGACCTGAGATCTGCTAGTAGTACAAACTGTGTATTAGAAACACCAAGAAAATTACTTCATTCAAAACCCCTACATCATGTCTGTTTTACAGAAGCTGTGATTTCCAGCCCAAATGAGGGTCAGATAACTCTCCAGGACATTTTCAAAGCCATAGGAGGGGCCTACAAACATAATATCCTTCGATTCACAGTAAAATATGAGCATGCAAATCTGAGGTAGTTTTGAAACTTCAAAATAAAATCTGAAACTTTCAAATTAAAACATAAATGGGGCCACTGATCCTAATTAAACTGGCAGATGTCTGGAACAGCTTCAATGCCACTATTGCAGCATCACACTACTGCTGGAATTGGACAGCACTTTAGCAAAGAGTCTTCAGTAGTATTTTTCCAAATGCAAAGATGAATCTTTTTCTCTAAAGCATTTGCCTTTCATGTCGGGAGTCAGTTATGGGCCTGTGGGTCTGGGAGAGAAGATCTCAGGGCACATGTCTAGATAAACCAACTGATTTGGAGACCAACAGATCAAAGGCTGTTCTGTCAGGCAGAAAGAGAGAAAACAGATATGAGACACATCTTAGGAAGGGAAAATAATTTCTGAGAGACAGAAACAAGAGGGATGGGAAAGTCTGGCAGAGAATAGCTGGAAAACAGCCCACAGAAAGGCAACATGGACCTGAGGAGGACAGGCAAGAGAACCTCATAAGTGGAATGCTGAAGCCCACTGGAAGGAGGATACTGTTTTGAGCAAAAACAAAAGCCTAAACCCAACCTGCTGGAGCTACCTGAGAACCTGGGAGAGGAGCAACTGCCTGCAGTCACTGTGCACCTCTTAACAAAGCAGATGCCAGGCAAGGCGGAGAACAGGAGAAAAGGAAAGCAAACTGGCACACAACCCTTGGTTTCACTCAACAAAAGAAACTGAAGGACAGGTCTGGAAAGATGAAGCACTGAATTAAATGTAATGAATTGGCTAAAGAATCAGTGGCCATACACCATATTGTAATGCTGAGATTGGGTTTGGGCAGTCCTCTCTGTGTGTCTTTTCTGATCAGACAAGACCTCAAAAAAAGATATAATCAGACCAAGAAGTTCTGGATCCCTGAACAGAGGAAATGAGTGCGGAACATAAAACAGAAAAACATTTCATCCCCAAACTGCTGCCTACAATGTGGAAAGACAAAACCAACAAGGTGTTAAAGCATTGCATGGAAGTGCAACTTTTGACAACCACCATCCTTGGCTCCATTAAGGCCCTTACTCACCCCCCACCCCACAAACAACAGAGCTGTCCATCAGATATCTTGTGGCTCCAATTGCTCACACCCTTCCTGTAACACTCCAAATGCAGCACATTAGAAGTCCAGAGGGAATCCACCTCGAGCAGACAGCAGAAGAAGATATGACACGGCATTCACGAATGCACAGAGAACTGTTTAATTTACAGCCACAATGGTGAAACAAACCATTTCAGAGCTTGGACATTCAAAGTTAAGTCTGACACTCATTCTTATATTCACTTATTGTGCTTAAGTATTAGAGAACACAGGATTACATTAACCGCACACGACAATCTGAGATCCCTGTGGGACCGAGGAGTGGAAGGGATGAGCAAGAATGAGGGACCAGCCCCTCAAGTGGTGTAAGCTGGTACAGCTCCATTGCAGGCAACGGAGTGATGGTGATTTACACCAGCTGAGGATATGGCCCTGGAAATGTCCAACTTAACTTTGAATTAACTTTGAATTAATTGTGACTCCCATGTCACAACCTTTAGTGTCACTGCTCCTTCTGGTTGTATCTGCCACTTTGAAGGAGGACTAATCCCACAACCTGGCGGGTGAGAGCTGGACTACAGGAAGGGATGCTCATGTTGTGACACTCCTCACAATTTACCAGTCATGGACTGCATCCTCATCTGATGTAAATTAGCTTGGGGGCATCTGAAGTCAGAAACATTTGCCAATTTATAGTAGCTGAGAACATAGCCCTGAGATTTTTGTGTTTTCTGCCGCATGCTGTATGAACACTGTGCTTGACAACAAAGACTTGTGTGCATTTCATTCCTCATAACAAAATTAACTCAAGACTACAAGTCTCAAACAAGTGGCCATTGGAAAAGCCCCCATTCAGTCTTTACTCTCTCCTGGTGTGCTGAATTTGGCATAACACATTTATTTGCTGGCATCAACAAAACCTCTCAAATTGCTTTGTTTTCAAGACTTTGCTAGAAGGCCAGACTCCCTCGTGATGTAAATCCGAGCTCCAGGATACCCAGGGGAGTCCCTCCCAAGGAGCTGGCCCATAAACCCAAACACAACCTTCTCATGCCAGTCCAACCACAGGACTCTTTCCAAGAGCTGTTTTGCAAACTATTCCACTTAAGTGACTTTGACATCCTTTCACACCTGCACAGTGTCTGAGTGGGTCACATAATGCTTTTCATCTACATGATTTTAATGGATATATGTTTGGTTTTCTTCTTTCATTAGATATCCTTTAGACAAAAAAAAAAAAAAAGAAAAAAAAGGAACGGAGCAACATTATTGGCATCCCACTGAAACATAAATATATAAATTACATTTTATACACTTTCTTAAACGCAGACACATACATTCATGTGCATAACATTGTGAACAGTACACTTAGTGGAAAACAAGCACAGACAATCTTAGTTAAATGTATTTCCAGTTTTGGTGCTCAACAAATACACTGGGAAAATGATCACAGAATAGAATGGTGACTAACTCTATCTCTGCATTAGCATCTGAAGCCAATAATGCCTGTTAGCTAACATTGCTTTGTTTGGTTGAATTTGGACATAGCTACAGGAACAGAAGGGGAATGTTTGAACTATATTTAGAGAAATGGAAAGGTTAAAAATCTCTCTCTCTTGTTGTTTTAAGTTCATTCACATTTGAAGATATTTTTATTTGTGTGGAAACACTGTCTTCAAGACAAACTTTTTTGTTGTTCCAAACTAAGAAAACTCTTTCATCTCTTTGTAGATGTTTCACAAATAAAAGAGTCCAGTAGTTCATTTTACATATCCAATGTAATAATCCAAATAAAACAAAGGGTACATAATCCAAACTACTGGGGTGGGGCAGTGACTTTGGCCAAGTGAGTAGCCATGTCATATCTGGCACAGCCCTAAATTTCCAAAGCAGTACAGAAGGATTTATCCATGTGGCTCCCACTGCAATCTGTGGGGAACTGAACATTTAATCCTTTGGCACTTTGAAAATACAGGAGCTGGTGCCAGAGTATTATATCTGCCCTGCTATAGTTAAAATAGATTTTGATGTTATTTGGGCTATTCTACTACAAAAATATGACCACAAAATGCTTTTTTTTTCTTTTTTTCTTTTTTTTTTTTTTTTTGGTTCAAGAAAACATAGCAGGCTTTCTCAGGTATATAAAACTGTTAATTTTTAGATAAAAATACAAACTTCACCTTTACAAAAACACATATTTCTGTTGAATACACATAAAGCATAACATTTTACCAAAAATAAAGAATTTTAGGTTTTGTTCAAATATTTGCAGCAAGGTAATTCCCATGCCACCATGACATTATACAATGCAGATACAAGAATTTGTACATTTCACACAGCTCCAACATGTGAAATAAAAGTATCTGTATACTGATAAGAATGACAATTGCTAACACAATATCACTAGTAGGCAACTGGCATAAGTCTTAAAGAAAAAAAAAAAAAGGATTTTTGCATGGATATCCTATGATTTGTTTACGCACATCTTTCTTTTTTTTCTCTTTTTTTTTCTTTTACGTAATGCTTTAAATTACGGGGGAGGTTGGGGAACATAAACCAAGAAACGTCTAGAAAATTATGCATAGGTATACCATTTTTATTTTAATACATCTCATTAGTTTGCATCCCACTAGGAGAAATACCATAATGTTTTGTGTTCTGCTTATTGTTATACCAGTCTTTTATATGTGTTATTGGCAAATGTAGTCCAAGAGATAATAAAAAGCTAGGCAAAGAGTAAAAAGAAAACTTAATAATCACTTTATGGTGTAAAAAAAAAAATCCACTTAAGGCTCCCCAGAAGGTTTTTTTGTATAGACTTTTAAAACACCACCAAGCAAGGATGTATTGTTCTATAGTGTTTGCGTGGCATTTGATCATTTCATACATTCCTGCTTTTTTTGTGCCTGAAGTCCACCAGTGTCCATCCATCTTCATCAAGAACGCAGGCACATTTCTTGACGTAAAGCACCGTTGACTGCTCTGACAGAAATCCACTATTCACTTAGATTTTTGTCATGTTTTTGAGTACTTTTGGTATCCTCCATTCATTCAACTGTCTTTTTTTCTTTTCTGTTTTTCTTTCTTTCGGTTTTTTTCTTTTTTGGACAGAGGGAAGCTTCCTATTGTTTCACAGAGTGCTACAATACTTGCTTTGATGTCACATTAAACAAATGTACATTGTCTCTTTGTTCTCATTAAGTGTTCTTTTGAGCCAGTTTTTTCACACAGGAGAACAAATAAAGTATACAGTCAATAAGCACCATACATAGTAGGTTCAGGAATGTAACAAACCATGTACATCCATGTCCCAGAGAGAAGTTTTTTTTCTAGCTTATTTTCACCTTACATCTGCAGGAGAGAAAAAAGATACAATAACTCTATGATTAGAATCAAAGGTCCTGTCCTTGAAGTAGATGACTTTAAAAAAAAAAACTGTTCTGCATGAAGAGTCACTAACCTGGGACAAGAAGTTCTAAATGCTGTTTTGATTGAGTTTACATGCTCACTTTTAAAGTTGAATTTTAGAAAATCTTTGCTTCTATCATACTACTCCAAATAAATACCTGTTAATCTGAAACAGGATATCAAGTTTAGCATTCTTTAGAAATGATACATTGGTATAAATGAAAACTGCCACTGGGAGTTCATATGCAAAAACAGGGGCTTGAAATTAAATTCACCATCATCCAGGCCTTAGGAATAGACACTGCAAAATCCAAATCATTCCCACTCCAAATACCAGAATCAATTGCAAGTGCTGCAGTTTACATACTTTCAAACCATTAAGAAATGGAAATTCCATATTTAATTTGGAATGTGTGTCGCCATCATCATACGTTGCTAATATGTTGGCCAAAGGATTTCAGTCATTTTAGCACTGAGAGGGTGTTAGTTTTTCACTACACTGAAAACCTCATGAATTTTGATGACTGACTATCATCATCCTACTGAGACTGAACAGACCAAAAATAAAGATCTTAATTTTCTGGTGTAACACAGGACTCTGCAACACAAAAAAAAAAAAA
>VXBI01003190.1:439901-458327 GCA_013397375.1 Toxostoma redivivum
AAAAAAAAAGGTACTTCTGGTCAAGTAAGCAGATCATCAGATTGTGTCAGGTGCATGTGCAATCAACCCCAGGTTGTGCCAGAACATGGGTTTGATGGTCACACAAATAATAATATTTGCTGTATGTACACTCAATGTTTCAGAGCCAAGGACTGGGAACACAACGATTCGCAACCTGGCAATTCATTCATGCATTATCACGTGATGCTTTGACCTCAGAAATCAATAATAATGAAACACAAGCAGAGGCAATGGAACTTGAGATTTCAGAAGCTGAAGTATTAGCACCCTCCAATAAAAAGAAATAAAAAGGCAAGAAAAGGAAGTAGCTCAAGAATGTAAGATGCTGATGGTGATGTGGAGCTTAAAGGGAAAATACCAGCAGGTAGAATTATCAAAGCCAATCAAATCTAATCTCTTTGCAGCCTTGAGGTAGCAAGTGTCAAGATTTTGAACAGTGATTAAGTTGAAGTGATGATATTTGATTAAGTTTTCCAGTACTTGTGCTATTAGGGTGTTCAGCATATAGGTCCTACCTGAATATCAAATAGTTCCAGTAGGTTTTATGTTGGTTTTAACTTTTTTCGTTTCCGTTTTTTACCTGATTCCCTAGGCCTTCCTGTTAACATAAGGGCAGGGCTGGTGAAAAGCCCTAAGGTAATGCATTTCGTGTAACACTGAAGTCATAAATACTCAAATCGTTTACATTTCAAAGAAATCTCATTATCCTTTGCATTAAAGTAATAACTTTATAACGTCTGATTTGACATTGAGTTTACAAAGTAATTACACAAAAGTAAAGAAATAATAAACGAAGTTGGCATTGCACACGTCATTCCCAGGATCCATCTATAATTACTGTTACCATGCAGTACTCAACATTTGCCTTCAGCTCTGGAGTTGAGCTATTTTCAGCTCACCATCCACTTGCTGGGTGCAAGTTTTGTTCCTATCAGTAATTAAATCCTAGAAATACATATTTTTCCATGATAATTCTGCCCCATTTTTTACACATATCAAAACAAAATCATAGCTGCCTAATCTATGGCAATTAAAGACAATTTGGAAAACTGAAATTGATCTAATGAAACTTTATTTCCAAACGGGAGACATATAAAATCTATCAAACCATACCCACATTAAAAATAGCCACTTTATATGTGGTTTTGTCTAATAACTCCACCCAGTTTCAGATAAACACTCAGCTCAGATTATAAATTGATGTCCTGTAAAATTGCAGCAGAGGTCTAACTTTGCTTTTATAGAAATTCTAATTCCTCTGCTCTGTACATAGCAACTGAAGTTTACATTTGCTTGGACCAGGTTTATGTCTCTATGCTGGATGGAACCAGTACAGAAAACTCTTCCTTACCCAGCCACCTACAAAATCTATCACTTTTGGACAGCTTTCCTCCTATGTCTGCCTGCTCTTCAATGACTCTTTAATTTTGGGCTGGTTCTACTGCACCCTTAAATTCCCTGCAGAGGTACAAAACAAACTTCTGAGGCTGCCTTCAATCAGCATCAGGAGAAAGGAAATGTCCTTTTTACATAGTGGGTTTTCTGAATAAGTGTGTCAAGCCCTGCACTGATTGCACTGTAGTAAGTAGATCAGAGCCAATGATTTTAGATTAATTCAGAATGATTTTATGAAAGCCAGTAATTTTTCCCAACAAATCTTTCCCCATTGTAACTCAAAGGTTGTCTTGATAAGGCAAATTTAGTTTTAAAGCAACAACTGACAAATTCTTGAGTTCACATACGTAAGGAAACAACAGGAATGAGCAATGTTATTTCCAAACAAACTCCTTAGCCTTGAATCCTGAATTTATTCCCAAGTGCTTTACATTAATTTCATTCATATTTTCCCCAAGGTCAAGTAAATCTCAGTGTTAGCCCTGTCTCCACAAAGTCTAAAGAAATTAGGCAACAGAGTTCACCCACGAGCTGCAACATGACAACCTTTAACTTAGTGAAGCAAGACCTGAACATAACTGGGCATTTACATTTACTTAAAGGCCAGCCTAATGAGAAGTGATACACTTCAAATTTGAAATCCAAACTCCTTACACAGCACAAACTGGCCCTCATTTGGCATCTTCAACACAGAGAAGTAGCTGGGAGCTTTTCTATTGAGTTCACTGTGAGCAACATTTGCTTTACTTTCTTTACTAATATAAAAATAAGGTCCATATGAAATCAGCAATAATGCAAAAATAAAAGGAAAACATACCAGTTTCTTCTTCTCTATAATCTGAATTAGTATTTGATGATGTACAGGTGCATTCCATATGCTCTTCTAATCTCACCAGAACTTCTTTTAATTTTGGCTTTTTTCTAACATACTCCACTTTTGCCACCTATAAAATACGATGAGGTATGTACTGAGACACATCAACATGGTTACAGTTCAGAACTGAAGACAGATAACTATATTCCTCTATTTTTAATGTAGCCAAACCCATATAAAATGTTAGCATACTAATCATCTTTTATCTTAATTGTGCATCGTGTAACTATTTATTGCACAGACTATTTGTTTATTCAAGTTCAGTAGTTTGAAACAATTTTCCCCCAAGAGATAAAACAATTTCCCATTCATTTTGGTTTAATGTTTTAAGCAACTCAGTTTCCACATGTATCACAATAAACTTCTATACAGATACAAATCAGGGGTTGTTCTTGTAAACTCCCACTTTTAGCACAATCTTCTGAACATGTTGTTGAAGGCTGACAGTGAAGGCATTAGACAGGTTTGTAATACATTTTATTATTTACGTATTAGTGTCTCCAGAACCCTCTTAATATGAAGTGCTCAACCCTACACAACCAGGATCTGAGCATCACCTTAGAAAGCAGTTTCATTCCTACTCACTCCCTGGGGCTTGGTCACAAGAGCTCTCAAGCACAGTTCTTAGGTCCGAGGGAACTACCACTCCCTGAACTGGATGCAGCCTTTGGCTTTATTGTGAAAAGCTGGCAGAAAGAATATTTCTCCCCAGTCCTTCCAACTGTTCACAACTGCATTGCTCCACTCATGGCATCCTTAAAATAAAAGTCTGGAAGGGAAGTTGAGATTGGAGGAAGGATCATGCTGGAGCAGCTCTGGCTACATGCAGATCTGTCATCTGAAGGAAAACCAAGGCAGAACAGAAGGATGCTGGGGTGGGGGGATACTGAACACAAGGACATCCAGACAGCCAGGAGAGGAGGAATGGCAGAGAGGGCAGAGCACTGATGTTCTGGGGTGCTGAAATGGCTCATGGAATGCTGAGCACTCTCTTGGGCTAAGTGTAATGTAGTGGGCACGATGGTCAGGGCCATGCAAGGGAATATGGCCTAATGTGGACAAAGAGAGTGCTAGAGAGTTTGTAAGGGTTCAGTGTTTAGTTCTCAACTGTGTTGAACACTGCAGAATAGATGGCGATCATTTGCTTGAAATGGAAATCACTGCAATTAAATCATGGCTTCTCAGACCTACTCATCTGACAAAAGGGCACTGCAGTACGGCTGTCCCAGCAAACAAGAAGGCTACAAATCACAGGGATGCAGTGTAAATAAGAGAGATGAGGGAGCAGGAGGACAGGGGAGGCTGGTTGTCTCTACAGAAGGTACATGACAAAACCATAAAGGCTGGTCCAGCCAAAGCTCCAGTCACTACCAAATAAAGCATCCACAATCACACTCCCAGCCACAGTTTCCTTGTGTGTTTGGTGGGGATTCAATGGTCTAAATCAATCTTCACACTGCGAAAATCATTCCCTTGCCCTTTCAAAATTGGAACAACAGTGTCACGAAATGAGAGTGGTAGCTGGAAACACCCATTCCTTTCCCAGTTCCCGGAAACACTCTTCTGGCTCTGGGGTCACAACTATCAAGGGCCTCAGAATACCAGTGAGTGAAGCTAGAGCAAAATCCTGGCCTTTCTAAAGCCAATGTGAGATCTGCCTGAGCTTTCCCAAAGCAAGGAGTTCAGATCCACATTTTAGTCACCACCCCTTCTGTCAACAGGATCTGGAGATGATTTTAATTTACCCAGCAAACAAAAGTTACAGAAACAGATGCAATAACTGAAGTTTCCACATAAAAAGGTATCTTCTGAAGCTGTCAGGTCTCCATGTAAACGGATTAAGAGCTGGCCATGACATACCAGAACACTTTATCTGAAAGACTAGCTATGGGTTGAAGCAGTATGTTTCAAAACTTCCTATCAGAACCCAACTCCATCAAGCCTTTGAACATGATGATTTGAAAATATATAGTACAACTGAGTCATCTGGCATCAAAGGATGACTAATCCTTAAAATTTATGAAAACAAACAGTAATTAAGACACCTCCATCATCAGAGACAAAGAAAGGGACCCAGCAATCATGAAACAGCTCTCAGATCTGCCATGCTTATTACAGCTGTTCGAATAAACCAGTCTCATTGAAAATTATACGCAACAAAAATAAACTGTAATCAAGCTTTTAAAAGCTTGTCCTTGTCTCACTTGGTTTTACAAACTGAAAGATATATGCAGTTCCTGTGGCTATTGGTATTAAATAACAGTTTAAAAACCAGAAACAGTAATACTTTGTAGAGGATCATAATTAATTTATGCAGCAATTTAAAGCTGGCTTTTATTATTGTAGTTAAAACACAATCCAGCACACGTTCCACTGCCCTACTTCACACTACACAAGTTAAAGGAATGTCATTTTGTAGATGTTGCAAATACTGGAAGTGAAGCACAAACCAGATAGGCTGCTGTGTCTGTGTCACCTGTTAACACCTGCTGCCACACACAGTGCTGATCTACAACAATGAAGCCGCAGGTCACATTTTCAGAGGGTATAAACAGGGGTAGCTGTGCCAACAGCATGGGATCTGGCCTTGTGTACAAATGTTTTTTTCTTCTTTGTATTTTTCTCCTTAGTGTTTATATTGTACAGTTTCTCAAGTGTATTACACAGAACTTCAGATCAACAGATCAACAAGTTCCTTTTACTTGTCTCTACTGTAACAAAAATAAAAATCCTCAAACCCTCCAGATCCAGGAAATACCACTATATAAAAACTCCTTCAGAGCAAGACAGTGAAATAACTGATTAGCTTCTCAAATGGTATACAATCAGTGGTACCATACTTGCATCAGTGTAGATTCTAGGTCTACATCCTGCAATACAGTGTGGTGGCCAAGTAAAAATGAAAATAAAATCTGATAAAAATAAGCGGCCTAATGGAAACATCACTGGAACATTTTTTTTAGGTATTCTCCAGGAGATATGGAATCAGGGATTAAAAGCAGGGGGAAAAAAACAAGACTGTAAGCAGAAATGTCCAAAACACCTCCAGTACAAAACTAAAATGTATCATGGGCAGGAGCTCGCAAGAGAAGTGTCAGCACAGATAGTTCCTCATAACATCAGTACTCATGTGACTGATACCTAAATACTGGATGGAAACAAGCCAAAAAGCAACTGAATGAGGATATTTCTTGGAATCATCTATTGCTTCCATATTAAAGTAACTGCATGCTGATACAACAGAGGGAAAACCTGTCTGTGAGGAAGATGTGAATCAACAGGGACTCAAGGACTGGGGAGGCATCAGGAGCCTTCAGGGCCAGGCAAGTCACTGCTGCAGGGACAGGAGGACGGGAATGGCTGCGTGGGGTCTCTGTCCCTGAGCAGAGCAGAGAAGTCAGACCCTGCCCTCTGCCAGGCTGGCAGGGCTTCCCCTGCTCTGAGGGCCCCTCGCTGCTTTTCCACCTTTGCCTCTGCCGGGGTTTCCTTGGTTTCTCCCATTCCTAAGCTGACCTTTGATACCTGGTCCTGCCTGCCAGTCCCACCGAGTGCTGGCTGCAATTGCAGCTAAACCACGGCTCATTCCAGCTGCTGCTTATCCCAATGGCAGAAGAAAAAGGTTCTTAAACCTGCAAACGTGACATACAACCAGAACACACCTCATGTGTTCTGCAAGGCCTCTTCAACCCGCTCTGAGGCCGGGGAGCTCTGCTGAACAGCTCATCCTGAACTCCAAAAGCCAGCGGTTTTTTTCCAACCTCTGAACAACTCCGCAGTGACTCCCCACTGAGGAGCTGCTCCTGCATTCCCTCCTGTCCAGCTCCTTTTCTCTGCACCTCACTGCATATTTTACTCTAAGAATATACCAGGTTAAGATTCCCCAGACCAGCTCAACACCGAATATGCAGAAATGGCTGAAGCTGGCATGGCTTCTGCTCAAGGCCAACCTGAGGCAAAGCTGAAGTAGATGGAGTCATTTAGCTCTTCTTTCTTCTTTCTTAACAATCATATTGTTCAAATTGGCTATTCAAAATTAGTAGTATAGGCAGGATTTGCTCCATAATACTAATTATTTTCTGCTTCTGTGACCAAACCCACCAAGAACAACACCATGTTCAAAAAGCCTCTTGGGAAGACCCTTGTTCAGAACCCCTCAAATAAATTATGGTCTGGTATTTGGTAAATACTTGAACTCACTGGACAGAAGCAACAAGATCTGCAGATGTTATTGAAATGCTTTTGCACACAGAGGAAAAAATCTCTCTGTAACAGACACCAACACCCCTAACTCCCCCATCCCTGTCACCATTGCTCTATAAGGAGAGAAATAGAATCCTTTCCTTCCCATCAAAGAGCAGCTCTCAACCAGCCTCTCCATCTCAGTCCAAGTTCTGTGGGCTGCACAGGTGCAGTTTGCTGAACAGACATGTCTTCAGGACCAGGAGGCTGTGCTCACTGTCACCATGCAGTGTCACCATGTCACTAATGAAACCCACCCCGTGAAAGGGAAACCTTACAACACCCATTTCAGGAAAGCTTTTCCACCAATCCCCCTGGCTTGGAGCCTCCCTACAGCTTCAATTCCACATTAATGGTATTTCACTGATGAGAGCTCAGTGAAGATGGAGAAAGGGCATCCCCAAAACCTCCAGCCTTTGAATCATGTCCCAGGAATGAAAGGCCAGAACACAAGCACCTCCACTGCTCCTCCCACACTGCCCCAGCCGTCTCTTAACCTTGACTACAGTGGCCCTCAGTGAGACAAAGAAAACACCCTTTGCTTTCGCTTGTTGGATGATGCAAACCCACTTGCTGACCTTTCTGGATGAACATTTTTCTAGTGTGAATGGGCCAGCTATGATCTCACTACCTTGTCAATGAGGAGGAAGCGGGGAAAGCCTTTTCAATGTTCCATCAAAAGAGAGCTTTTATGCAGTCTGACATCAGGGGAAAACACAAGCTGGCTTTCCAACTGCACTGCAGAGCAGCTGAGAAGGCTCTCCAAAACTGCTCCCACCTTTCCAGGGACCCTCGCTCTGAGCCAGCTACTTAATGGCATGAGCAGACATTCAGCTCTAAACTTAGGATTGGCAAAAGGCTCCAAAAACCATCAATTACATCAAAGCTACAAGGGGATCTGACTCTGGAGGGCATAAATATGGATTCTGTTCTAAGAGTTTGGTGTGACAGTGGGGTCAGCCTACAACCTTTACAATGAACATCCTGTTCCTGCTTGACCTCTTGTCCTTTTTTTCCCCTGCTACTTAATGACTGTTTGGAGCAGTCTTGGAGCTTGGAAAAAAGAAAAATTGCCCTCCAAAGCTGGCTGACGTATATTGATATTGCTGGTGGCAATATATTTACACAGCCACAAAAAGCAGCTGCTCAGCTGAACCTACTTTTAGCTTGTGCCCTACTAATATGAATGCAAATCTAAAAGCACTACAACAGGCTGAGAAACTAAAATCCCTCAACGTGGCGGTGTGCTGGGGAAGCAGCCCCAGCAGTGACATCCTGCAAAGCTGCTGCCAGGAGTTTGCATCTCTTAGGGAACACTCAGAGTCCCAGCAGCAGGGGGACAGCCAAGACCCTCTCTCTCTCATCTGTCATCTCCCCCATCCCTCAGGGGTAGGAGAGAAGCACAAGGTTGCAATATCACACACAGATACCAACAGCAAGTTCATCACACACATCTCAGCTCTTTGCTGAGCACATCTAGCTGCTCTGTACATGTTTGCTGCTGCACAAAATCAATTGGAAGCTGCTTCAATTCAAACCCAAAGGCAACAGCACTAAATATCACAACCCTGAGGCACTTTGCTGTTTAGCTCCTATTCAGAAAGGTTTACAATTGCAGTCCTTCAATCTCTGCAGTTTGTTCTCAAGTAATTATTGATCCAAATTTTGACCTCATTTTTAATTGTTTCTGCAAAGCAGGTCCCATTAAGGCAAGGCAGCAAGCAAGTGTAAAGTATGATTATTTTTGGGAACACTGAGGGAATCTGGAATGTTTCTCCAGCTTATTTGGATGCAAAAACATTTCTCAGTTGTTCAGAACCAGAAAAGAAAAAGAAATTCTGCCCAGACACATGTCTGCATGTATGAAAAGCAGTGTATTAAAAACAATGAAATTACTTAGGTGCCTTGTTTTTGTTCTAGGATGTACAGCACTAAATGAACAGCACTTTTCTCAAGAAATCCATTACAAGTGCAGCAATCAGTGTGTTTTGCTGAGCAATTTTACGTTCAAGAATGTGGTAGGGTTTATTTTAATTCTGCTCTTAAGAAATTCAGGGCAACGAGAACTCAGAGTCTTTACAATATGAATGCTAAGTGTAAGTCTAATCTCCTACACACAGATGTAGATCAACAGTACTTGTTTAAATACTGATAAAAATTAGAACACAGTGAAGCCAGATGAACATAAATATTTCACGTAATATTTACTGGAAAGTTGCAATAGGGATTTTGTCTAATGAGTAAATACAGCATGAAGCTGTTGAGTCTTCTATCCCTGGGGTAAGATAATTTGAAACACATTTTTTCAGATCAAAAGTGTTATGTTGTCAGATATAAAAGCCCAATTTAGGCTGCATAATATTTAATTAAGAAAACAGCATTCCATACTGTGATTTATTTATTTTTTTAAGTCCAATGCCCCTTGAGTCATTTTATCTTCTTAACATTAAGATCTGTACTGTGCGAGATCATGGGAAAGGCACAATCAACTTTATTTTCATTGCCAAAAAAAAAAAAAAACAGAAAAGAAAAAAGAGGAAAAAAGAGAGAGAGAAAACCTAAAGGGAATCCTGTGAAAACCAAACTTATGATTTTCCAATGACCATGTAATTTGAAAAGCCATCTGCTCACTCAAAGCGGAGAGGGGCGTTCTATCCGAGGGGGGATAGTGAAGGTTTGGGTCCCACAGGCACAGAGGGGTTTCCAGGCTGGAGAGGACCCAGCTGGGGCCCTGCAGCCCCTGCTCACCTTGACACTCCTGTGGTGTATCCGGGAGGGCTGGCACTTGACGCTGCTGGTGTTGCAGCAGCCGGTGCAGCGCTTCACCTCCACGCAGGGCGGCCATATCAGGAAGTTGGCCGAGGTGGGGTCGATCTGGCTCCGAGGTATCTCGTAGATCACCGTCCGCGTCTTGCACACCGCCGGGATGGCCTCCTCTGCAGATACAGCACAGTCACATCCAGCTCACAGCTCCCACCTGTGGGAGGTGCACGTGGCACCATGCTCCCATCCCCACTGGTCACTGGCAAGCCAGAGCTGAGTGCTGTTTGCTTACAGCTCAGCTCTGCTCTTACCCTGGGGACAAGCTTGACTTGCTCCCAAAGCCCAGCCCTACAATGAGGGTTTCCAGTGGCCTGGCTCCTGACACAGCTTGGAGCACAAACCATGAGATAAGACAATCCTGGCTCTAGAAGTGACAGCAAGCTGGGAGCTCCTCCACATTTTATGACCCCCTAGTACAGCCTCAGAGAGACTGTACAACAGCAGCTGCTGTTTTCCAGCACTGGGGTCATCACTGCACACAAACATCTTCACACAAACATGCAACACCTGGCAAACACCACCTCAAAAGTTAAATTGAGGATTATTTCTATCATACCAAATTTGCACAGCTGGGAAACAACCTGCACCAGCTTGAAACTCTCAAGACTTGGGTTCCCACTTCCAGAACTTTAACATCCCCACATCAGGGAGTCTGGTTCATCCACCATTCCAAAGGGCAATTGCCATTTCTTCTGAAGTCATCAAAGCTTTGTACATGGTGGGTTTTATTTAATTTGTTATTTCTTGAATAATGCAAAACCACCAGAGCAGCATGACCAAAAAACCTGCAGTTAAACCAATATCCTGGTGGGCTCAGGTAAGTGAGCTTGTTTAGGATTTTAAAGAGCAGCTCTGTACTACTGTGTGATGCTGCCATGATCCAAACCATTTATCATCATCAACCTAGGGACTGCTTAAGAAGTCAAGCTGATATTTCAAAACAGTCCAGAAAAAAACAGCAGTTTCAGGGACAAGTTGTTTGCTGATAAGTTCTCCAAATACATCTGGGATTTTTTTTTTTTTTTGCCTTGCAGTGGAAGCTTGTGATAGCTTTGGGTTAGATGTGTCAGGGAACTGGAACACTGCCTGTACTGCTTCACTTAGTTCTTAAGTACAAGAAGCTCATGCCTAGCATGTGCATGCAACATATCTAGGCTTAGTTTCGAAAGAGATGCATTTCAATAGACTAAATAAGTGAAAATTCTTACTCTCAGCCCCCAGTGCCATGAACTCAAGAAAATTAACAGATGCAATATTGCAAGATAGCTGGCAACTCCTACAAGTTACTGAGCACACCCAGTTCCCAGTGCCTGTGGTGGGGAGGCATCCAGCACCTTGCAGGGTGAGGTGCCAACGTCACCCGCTGCCTCAGAACCGCTGCTCTCCCAAGGCAGCCAATGTGCCGGGCGCCTGCCAATTCACACTGCAAATCCCTGCTGACAGCAAGCTGGGCTATCTCTGCCTACCACCACACTGAATTACCCACCACAGATAACATCATGGATGTTTTCCACACTCCAGTGGAACGGTGGGACACTCACACCTAATTAGATGAATAAACACTGCACATAAATCCTATTTGTACGTCCCTTTTTTAAACTTATATTTGGGCTTTTTTGGATCACCATTGTTATTAATCAGGATAAAATCCCCTGTAAACATGCCTGGTGCCCTATACAGTGATGGAAATCAATGCCCTGGCGTTTCCATCAATGGCTTTTAATTTTTTGGGATAACTGTATTTTTCTTGTGAATAAAGAGTCAAGCTGTTTCCTTTTGTGGAGCTTCTGTACTGAAAACTCTACCAACTGTTGATGTTTTTTAAAGCACACTGCTGTAGTTGTTCCCCACACTATGAATTATACATTGAATATCACAGCATTTTCTAACCGAGGTCTAGCTTTCCAACATGCTGCAACAAGAAAGTGAATGTAAAGAATTTGTGCATGTCTGTCTCCTATGGACATCCTCCAGAAGACAGCTTCTCAGGCAACGGCTCGTTTTGTGCAAAAAGAAAGGCAGAAGCTAGAAATGGCCCTTTTCTTCCTTTGTGCATGTCACATTTTTCCAGTGAAATGTCCTGCTTGGCTGACCAAAAGCACCCCCTCTGCTTTCACTCCCAAAGTACAAATAGCTTGTTTCTTACCAATGCTTCTTTTTCTGCGAATGGGCACAGGACGGTTCTCTTGCACATGTTTAGCAGAATGAACACTGTAAGATCTCAAGTTTGTTTCTGAAACATCATCATATCCTAGAACAGGAAACAAAATGTTAAACCTCAGGTATGTTGCTTGCACCAGTGTTGCTACAGCATTGTTCCACAGGTACAAATCTGTGCTGTTCATAGGCACAAGACCAAATCCTGCTACAATTAGTCTAATGTAACCCCTGGTAATGCAATTGCAAGGGCATAAGGCAAGGACAAAAGACACAGACATTGAATGTCATGTATAAGCATGCACAATTTAATTCCAATATCCTTTTTACTGAAAGCCCCCAGAAACAGTGCACACACTGTGGCAGACAACCATGTCTAAAGTAAAACAGTTGCATTTTTATGTGAAAGGTATAATATGGTTTTTCTTACTGGAAAGGTGTAGAAATAGGAACAGTAATCCTGCATGTGAAATGTTTCTTACAAACATTTTGAAGTTCTGGTATGAGGCAACAGTAGACAATATGGTATTAGACCCAACAGCAACAATGCTGCCTCTGTAAATTTTCTGTTGCTTGGTTTTCAGGGCAGTACTAGGACAGAATCAAAAGCAAAAAGTAACTAGCATGGGTTTCCTTTTAGCCTCTCTGTTGCAGAACAAATCCCCTGTGAAGTATCCTAACCTTTGGAGGGGCATCTGAAGCTACTGCAAACTCTGGGACTGCATCCAGGCTTGTCTTGTTCCCTAAATAAGCCTACCACATGGGTTAAAGGGCCATGAGAAAAAGCAAAGATGGAAAACTTGGCATTTCATTTATCATAAAAAAACAACAAAATAACTGCTCCAACTATTTGGGTTTGTTAAGTGAAGCAGTTCAGGTCGTGTCCCATGCCGTGGGGTCTGAAAACCACAAGCACAGTATGCAAATGGGGGATCAGGAAGAAGGAACCAAACAGAGAACTGCACACAGACTCCAGGACACCCAAACTAAGGGGTTTAGCACCACTCTGCTGCTTGGAGTGTCCTCTGGAACATCACTGCAGAGTTTCAAGGTTTCAATGCTGATTCCTAAGGAAACTGTGACATGCTCTAAAAAAATGTAAAAGGGTATTACACAGTACTCAATTACCCTCTCTGCAAGCTACCAACACCCTACACTCCCAACTTCTGCACTGTCACACTCCCTGCTTCCAGTTTGTTCTGTACACACAGCTGTCTGTCTCTGGAACTTGTTTTAATCTCAGTTTTATTAGTAACACACATCATAAGGCTCTGTTCCACAAAACAACCAACTCCTTTTCTCCTCCCTCCAAGAAATTGTGCCCTAAGGAACATGCAGCTTGTGAAATCACCTGTACAGCCAGGTGAGACATGAAGACAGCAGGATCTTCAGCACCTGAGAAAGAGTTCTGCATCTCAGAGTTTATCATTACTTCTTGGAAAATACTATTGTAAGTAGCTAAGAGAAGCTAAAATCAGAGGTCCAAGAGGTAGTGCCAGGATCACCTATTGGTCCTGTCTATTCTCCTTATCAGCTGAACAGACCCTTGTATGAAATTAGTCATTGCGAAATCCACAGTCTCAATTTATCCAAGTAAATTGGCTCCTAACTCCTATGTATGGTACTCGTTTCCCATAGATTTCAATGGGAAATTTTGGAACCAGACTAATTAGCTGGTATTGGGCCTTATTTGCAGTCCCAGTCCTGTCATGTAACACAGCAATGACTAAAGGGTTTTATTTCTGCTTTTATTGCACCCCATACTCCAGAAAACTCATCAGTGGTATAAATAAAATGGCTTGCCAGAGATCCCACAGGAAGTTTGCAACTGAGCTGGGGAGTGGAGCCAGGTCTCCCACATCCCATTCCAATGGCACCAGGCCATCCACCTGATCCCAAATGGTGTTATGCAAAATGAGGATCCGTTCTGATGTGCCTCCAGCCCTCTTCTGTTTCCTAGCACTCAGCCACCCAACACCTAAATACCGACCTCCTTTTTGGCAGCTTCAAGTTGTCACAACCTCTCCCTCAATTTGAGGCAATGAAGTGATACTCGACAGCAGCGTGAATTCTGCTCAGCCCGAGATCCAAGCTAGGCTCAGAGCAAGAAGCATGTCCGTGCACAAGCAAACAGTGTTTATAAGGAGATTAAACACAAAAGTAATGCCTCTAATCCCAACTGCTTGGTGGGCACAGGCAACAGGCTGGAAAGGGAAGCTGGCAGGGCTGCCAGCACTATGGCAGGGCTGGGCCATGGCTCCTAATCCCACACTCAGCAATGCTGGCACAGCTCCCTGCTAGCATGAAGGATCCCTCGCTGCCTCCTGTAAAGAAGCTGGTAAGAACCAAAGGACTGGTATGATCAGCTATCCAGGATGCTAAGTCATGTGCTTACACAGAAGTGCTCGACTCAGCTGCCATTAGCCATTTTCCATCACCACATTTATAAAGCAAAATGACACCTCAAGGAGGTGTGTTGTTTATAAGATGATTTCTAAGGTGAAGAAGGCCTCTGGACTATATTGTAACTCACTGTCTCACTACAAATCTTAAGTATGTATAGCAGTTCCTAAGTTCATGTCTCTGTGAGGGTTACAAGAGATCAATCTACACAGCTAGTTCAGCAGAACAAACTCCAGTCAAACCTCAATGAGTTATCTAAAACAAATTGTATTATTTCTATCATCACATCATCCAAGTTTGGTTTAATAAACAGAATTATGGAACATGGCTGGAGCCAGAGACACTACAATGCTAAAGGCACTTAAGTGTCCCCCGATTCCCACAGACATTTGGAAGGAATTCCATTTCCCAGTGAAGTCAATGGGAAAATCAATGCACTTCAAGCAATGTTTAAGTCAACTGGAGTCTTGCCCAAGCAGGAGTGAAAAATCATCAAGCCAGCTTTGAAACTCACACTTGGCTCTGAAAGCATGGCCAGAAGACTTCCTTTTATTTCATTAAAACTATGATGCTACAAAGAGCACTCTCTAGTTTGACTTTAAGGAAGGGTGATACTTAATTTGTATCAGTTTTTCCTCCAATGTACTGATTTAGTTGCAGGGTGAGGATAAGCTCTTAGGAAATGAAATGCAAGTTTATGGGTGCTTAGCACCTCACAAAATGAGGCTTAGAGCAGAAAGCCTAGAAATGGGTGGTTCTTAGTTTAGAACTTGAGCACTGTTCATCACCAAGTGAAGATGGAGGATGCTGCACAGAGCCAGATTAGTGCAGCTTTCTTTTAACGATTTAATAATAAAAAAATGTCTTCATGGCAGTCAATCAAGAAATTTCTCTGTAATCTTTTATGTACGGACAACATATCAATGATGGGCATAAAAACTCTTGCAATTAGCCTTGGTCAATCCATTAGTGTAGCTGAAATTGTTCTTTTTTGTCAGATTGGCAATTTTCCACTGGGTCATGGAATATAAATCACAGAGTTCCTGTGACATTCTGCCAATACATGATTACTCTTCTCACTCAAGAAGCATATGAAAAGCATCCTAAGTTTACTTCTATTTTCTATTTATCAATTTATATGCATTTCCATCTTCTTACCAAACTATTTTATGTGAGGTACAACTCCCAACACATGCAGCCTAAATGCAAACCCTTCTAGATTTCACTTTGATGTGCATCCAGAAAGTACAGATCCAAGACTTCTAGTACCAACAGCAGCAGTTTAGGAAATTCTTATAATCTCTTTTTTTTTTTTCAGAAATTCAATGTATGGTACAATAAACTGAAATGGTCTGTCTTACAAATCAGTCCTAGAGCCAGAAAGCCCACGGCAACATCAGTCTGGATTTTTGATCTTCTTTTTGGCTGATATAAAATTTGCCCTTCTGACATTCAACTGCAGAGATAGACGTCATTAAGTTTTCAACTTTCATCTGTTAAAGGAAATATAAGTAGCAGCTCGCAAGATCCTTTTTTGTTTAGGTTTTCTGGTTTTTCTTTACCTAGGTGTGATCAACCAACTGTAAAGGAGGAGGAGTACTCCCTCATCTGTCTCAGGAAAAGCAGAGGGCACACATGGAAGATGCCTCTCATGATGTGTAAGAGGTGCAAGGGAATCCAAAACACTGAACTGTGACATCCTTTCTTCATTGAGCACCACATCAAAACCTGCAAAGTCAACAGCACATTTTCCAAAAGATTGAGCTCTGCAGCAGCCTAACGCTTTTTCCATGGAAGTATACAGTTAATTTAGAACGTTTCTCCACTTAACAAAAGCTGCTCTGCTAGTTCTTAATCACAGGCTGTTAAATTCACATGGCCTAAGGTGACCCTGGTGGATGCCCTTAACCCGTGCAAAGAGGCACACTCAGCCCTGCCTTTCCCCATGCAGGCAGATGACTTGGGGAAAATCTGTTCCCAGCAGGAGGCAAACATAATAGGTGATGAAATGAACTCTACCTCCCACAGGACAGATGGGAGAGGTGAAGCACGAGGAGAAAAACCACGCTGCTGAGCCAGAGAGAACTTCACAAGCAGAGCAGAGGAAATGCCCCCGTTTTGGGGATTTAGTCTGCTCGTAGTAAAACTGTACTCTGCACACTAGAGCTGCCTACTTCCTGGGACTGTGCATGCTTTCTCCTTTAAACAGGGTCAGACTCTGCTCTCCGTCATGCCAAGGCAATTCCATCACTGCCTCTGGATCCCAATCGCAGCAAATTGATACAAGACCCTATTTCCTGATAGAAACAGAGAATTTTCACGCTGCCTTTACCCTCCGAGTCGGACATGCAGCACTGGGCTCTGACAAACTGGCCTGGATTTTCTTTTTTGAATACAATGATAAGCTCCATGTTGGGTAGTGTTTTTCTTTAAGTAATATGCCAGATGGTCTGGGGGTGTGGTTTCTAATTTTATGAAGGGGTTATCAGTCATCTCTGCGCTACAATATAGAGACCAAATCTGTCAGAATACAAGAAAAACCTGCCCACTCTGACTTACAAAACTTACTTTTCCAATTAAAAATATATGTTTTGCATTGCAGGAGAGAAAATGACTGTTCTTCCTTCGTTTTCCACAGATTCTGCCCTGTTACTCAGGAATATCAGACATTTTCTTCATGCATGCCTGATCCTGCAAACTCTTAGCCTACAAGATCATTCTTAATTCTCAAGTCCACCCACTGAGTTTAAACAGGGCTACTCACATGCAGAAGGACTGGCAATACCATGCACTATAACAAGGGAGAGAACAGTCACTGGAGTGATTTTCTGAACCTCAGTTTTAAATGAGTACATGCTATAAAAGAGAAATATACCTACTGTACAAGCCCTCTCTGAACTGGCTGTTCCCTAAAGGCAACTGCAGCCCTGAGGAAATACATTTCAGAAATATCATCTTACCAGGGACAACGAGAAAACATTTGATTTGCTAATTCAAGCTAATACTAAATATAGTAAACAGGCCCGATCCTGTTTACTGAGGAAAGCACGGCAATTTCAATACTCGATTAGTCACTCTGATAAGCCTTTAGTAAGAATTACTCATGACAGTAAAGCCTGCAGGACTGTGCCCAAGGAAAAGCAAATGTGGGTAGTAAAGACGGGTTACTCCATGAAAACCCAGCCATGCCTGAGTAGCTCAGAGCACAGCTTAGCACGCAGGCAAAAGCAGCACTCACATAAGCAAGAACCGGGTGAAAGGCTGAATATTTTGATTTTATTTTTTAATATTGTTTGAGTTCATGTCTTAAGGAATTACTGTTTCACAGTGAGATAGTAAAATATTTATGTCTCTTGTTTCTCTAATGGTTTCTAAACTGACAAATTGCAAAAAAAAAGCAAAATGAAATGGGTAAACTTCTGGCTGACCTTTTCCATTTTCGGTCTTGCATCCTCCAGTTAATATTTGCCATGAGGTAAATAATTTTTTCTGAAATAAATTTCTCTACTACATCTACCCATTTATTCAGCTCCTGCCATTGCCCCACTTGTGTGCCTGATTCTCTTGCAATGGAGTCACATGAACTTTTGCTCTCCTTCTAAGTGGTATTTAAAAATGAAGCATGTGCTTGTTACGCTGAGGTATTTGAAAAAATAATGTATTCTGGTAGCTACAGAACCCTGACTCAAAGGCAGGAGCAGCACCCACTATTTTAAAATGCTAGCACTCAGATCCAGCCCTTCTGCAGCAGCAGCCAACTCCACCAAGTTCACTGGGAAAAAAATTTTAGCAGTAGTGCACTTGTCTGGTCCAAAACAGCCTTCAGTGGGGAAATATGAACTGCATATGCCTTCCCTGTTGTGAAAGTTTCTTTAATTGTGGTGATAAACAACAATGATGAAGCACTGCTCTCCAAAAATATTAAACTGATGCCAACCTGGTAATTAGTAATTAGCCTCTATGGTAAAGTGTTGTGCAAGACAGAAATACTCCCCTTTTCAGTGTAATGGGAAAACGTTTGTTCCCTAATCACATGAAAATTGAAAGCTATGACTGCAAAATACGTTCCTAGTGCATTCCTGCTTGTTAATAGAGCACTGTACAAAAAGCAGTGAGTTAAACTCTAGAAGGATCCTGCAACTCTGAATGAAGGTGATTGAACCTGGCACAGACTTTACAAAAATACACAGCATATGGTTTAAAAGGAGATGGCCCAGTACCAATGCAAGCAAGAACTCATTCATTTTTCTCCATGTTTGTGCTTCAGCAAGATGCAGGTTTCCCCTGGGCACATCAAAGGTGCCGGGTTTATTCTCTCTCAACTGAGGGAAGAAATCACCAGGAACAAAGTGCATCAAGTGAAACCAAATGATAAGGAACCCCACAATACCATGCTTCTAGATGTGATTTACTGCTGCAACGATCTGTTAAACTGCACGTTCTCACTACACCCATTTGCATGCCTAATGATGCAGAAAATAACCCTGCACTATTTTCTTTCGGGGGGAAAAAAA
>VXBI01003190.1:460393-574657 GCA_013397375.1 Toxostoma redivivum
CCCCCGCCGCCGGCCCTCTGCGGCGCCGGGCGGAGGGGCGGGCGCTGCTGCGCAGCAGCCGCCGAGTAACCTGGCGGGCTCGGCCGTGTGCTCTGCCTTTACATAAGGCAGAGCGGATCGCCATGGCCACGGCGCGATCGTATGTGCGTGTGTGTGTGCTTTCTTATCGTTGTTATTCTATTTTAGCGGGGGGGCCTTGCCTTTTGCAGAAGGGGAAGGGCAGAGCGGCGGAGGGTTGTGATGTGCGGATTTTAACGTAGCTGTTGCAGCGCAGCCTTCATTGCGAAGGACAACACGCACGCATAGCCTGAAGGAATACAAAAGCACCCCAAAACTGCACGAGAGGCAGCGGGGGCCGGAGGGCGGTGCGGGCGGGGGGCAGCGGAGCCCTCCGCCCTGCGGCACCCGGCTGCGGCATGCGCGGGTGCGGGGCTCCCCGCCGCGGCCGCGGAGACGCCGCGCCCCGGGGCTCCGCCGCAGCCGGACCAGCCTTCGCAACCGCCCCGGCTCCCCGCAATAGCCCTGGACCCCCACAACTGCCCCGGCCTCGCATCCCGCACCGACCCTCCGCAGCCGGTCCCGAACCCCGCAGCCGGCCCCGCCGCTCGCGGGAGCAGCTCGCGTTCCCTTCGCATCCTCCCGCCTCGCCGCCCCGGCGAGAAATTGCCCCCGTTCCCCCGGCGCGGATTGGCACAAGGTGCCTGCTGCACCCTGACATCTCCCTGAACTCATTGTGATTTAAATAACAGCCCTTTCTCATCTAAACAAAGGTTCTTAATAGCAGATGCAAAGAATTCAGCTCATCTGAAAATCCAATAGCATTTAAGTGGATTAACTGCAATAACACAACTGAGGAGTGATACTATCCTTCATGGGAGACAATAGACTGTAAATGCACAGCCAGGGAGACTTATCCTTTCATCTCTGAATTTCCTTCAGCATTTCAAAAGCGAATGCTTTCTAGAAGCCCTGAAGGGGTTTGCACGCTACTGGCTTGGACATGCTTCTAGGAAACAACCTGTGCTTTAATGGGCACTTTGCAATTGCATAGAAGTTCCCACCAAAACAGAAGTGGCCTTTCAAGTACGTTTAATTCTCTCTCATGATGTCATGTAGGCTTACAGGGTGGTCTCCAGGACCACAAGGGGGGAAAAAAAAAGGTGGGGGTTGTAAAGAGAGAAAAGGAAAAGAGATGTAAAAGATTTGGAAGCACTTTAAAAAAGAGAATGCTGCTGCCTTTTTTTTTTTTTTTTTAATACATAAAATGCTGAGCCAGTGTGGAGCCATTCTCAAATGCCTCCTGATATAAAAAAAATGACCCGAGTGCCACACTGCAGCAGAGTCACCCATGCAGGGCAGGAGGAGGCAGAGCAGGGCAGGACACTCTGGTAGTGCCATCACTTTCTTCCATGGCAGAAGTAAAAAGTAACTACTTCGGTTTAAAAAAAGTCTCATCTGCACAGTCTCATTTGCTGGGGTTAAAGAAGCAATTCTTATGGTCCATGTTGTCATAGTAATAAAAAAAATAATTACTAAACAGTGAAATAGATTCTGACAGTACCGGCTGGCTGAACATTTACTCCTCTCCTTCCTTCCTTGGTTGGCTAGTGCATTTGGGATCAGAAGTGCTGTATATTTGTAGCTCTTGCTACAAAATGCTAATGATAAATGCTTATGCTAATGATTAAAAAATGCAGTTTTGATTTTTCTTATATTTCTCTCATTTTGCAAGAGACATACTGCATCAGCATCTTTTTTTAATCTGTCGTTGTAGAACTCAGATAAGCATCTTTCCTCTGGGTCAAGTTACACTTGGAGTAGCTTTTAACATTAGACTGTTTATAAGGGATCATTACAAATATTTGATAATAATGCAAAATATGTAAAATCCCAGAGGAGAGCAAAGACTAGGAAACAAATAGAATTCACACAGATTCTGCAAACAACTTTATACTTAGGTTGTCTGCCTTACAAAATTGTGTCCTTGTCTATTGTTTGATCTGAAATTGCATTTGTTGCTTCTAAGTCCCTACATACAGCTGTGTGAAAAACAAAACACCAGTGCATGCTTGCTTCAGCATGGCACCTTCCCATGGTCTGTGCATCTATTGTACATGTGTGCACCAGACATGAAGTATCACCTTTTATGTAATACCCACAAGCCACATATAAGGAAGGAGTGACAGGATGGTGGTTACAGGTTTAAAAGGAAATCGGTACCAAGAACAGAGCATCGGAAAATTAGGTTTTGCACTTTTCTGTTTATCTGAGAGCAGTGAGCAAGATATCGTTTGTCTAATTTAGAGCACGCACTGTTAGAAGTCTCTCAAATGTCAGGAATTATAATGGAATTATACCATGACAGAGTGTTGAGAGGGAGGATTCCCAGGGCTTACACAGCACTTGGCATGGGGGATGGGATGCAGAAGCTCTTTGACACGAAATGAGACCACTTCAGTGTCACCAGTGCTACTTTCTGCAAGTGGTCACCTGAAGTCAGGGTGCCCAAAATCAGGCTTCCAGCACCCACTACAGAGCTCATTTAAATCTCTGCTGGCTCACCTCTTAGGAACACAGGCCAGGCAATGCAGCAGGACTAACTCATGTTTCACAGATAAGTGCTGCTCTGGGGGAAGGTCACTGGGAGAGGTGTGGTCAGGGATGGCCAGCAAGGTGGGCACTGTGGGGCTTGGAGGGGGCTGAAGCCAGGGAGGCACTGGGCTGGTTCCAAAATGGTACCTGGAGCCCAGGGCATCTATTTCAGAGCTCAGGCTGGAACAATGCTTGTTTGACCCTTCTGACAAGTCTTGAGGTTGCAAGAGGAATCATTTCATTGCAATGACATTCCTGCTGAGGGAGTCTTGAGAAACCAGAATTTCTTCAGATTTTATTTCAGTAGGGATTTTGCCTCATAGATAATCCAGTTAAAATTAACAAAACAATGGGTTTGGGTAAGGGTTTTTGTTGGAAGGGTGGCTTGCTTTTACTGCAAGTGTGTGTTTGGGGCTGGCCAAAGATGCTCAGTGTGTTCTGCAAGATACATCCTGCCACCACATCTGTCCTGGCTCTGGAAAGGGACCATAGGAAATACTCTCAGCAATTTGGATCTGCACCATTCCGTCAGTGCCCCACAGCGTATAACAAAGGATGAAAGTGCAGAACATAAAATCCAGAAAGCTGGACAGGAAGATCACCAACTTTGGGTGGTTCCTCTCTGGTTTTGAACATTGTTTTGGCCTGTATCTTCAGAGGGGCATGTGGCCATGGTGGGGGGAGGTAATTTTCCTGCTCTGCAGCTCGGTTGCTGCCTGCCTGTGGAAAGACATGAGGCTGGCACAGGTGCAGGTGCAGTGCAGGCACGGATTACAAATGCAGAAAGCACTGATAGCAGATTCACCATTCCCTTACCTGAATCTCAGCCCATAAAGAGCAGCAGGGAAAACTGCAAGGAGAACAAGCAAGGCTGTTATTATTCCAGCTCGTGCACCTAAAAACATGATTTCCTTCTTTTCCAGCTCTTCCTTTTGGATCCTTGCACTGGCTCCGTTCTTCTGTCTGAGCTTTGTTGTCTTTGTAACTTTTGTTGGTGCAGCTTTCCAGACGCTTTCACAGTTGATAATTTTCTTAAACAGTCATGAGATGCAAATCTGCTACAAAGTTTCAGCTAAGAGGAGTGATCAGAAGTAGTGAGGGAAAGTTTTATGATGTCTCTGCCCCAAACACAGAGGGTAGCCGTGGCCAGCATCCACTTATGTGGGTTGACACTTAAAGCTACAGTATTTCTGGAGATGTTTCACCCTCCTATGAACGGGGCAGGGTCCCTGTAGAGCTGATCCTCCCCCCAAAATTGCCCTTTTGGCTTCAGTGCGGGTTAGACCCAATTGTCTCTGAAGACGTTACTTGGTGTAATAGCCACGAGAGACGGTAACGCTCTTGTTAATGTGCTGCTCTCTCCCCCAGTGCCCAGCTGCTCCTTCCCCAGCAGCTTCAGCAGCGTGGCTGAAAGCGAGGGACTGTTTGACCTTCCCTGCTGCCGGAGCACTGCTGAGTGACACACAGTTCACCTTCAGGGCTGGAGCACGAACTGGCAGCCCTGCCAGCCTGGGTAGCAAGATACCATGTTTAGGCATTAAACTAGGGCACTTGCATGCCAGTACTGGCCGCTATTTTGGTGGGTATTGAAGCTGATCCCTGCTCCCCACCCCTGTGGGACAAGGGAGCTGCTGTGAGTGCGGGATATCCTCTGCCTGGTGGATACAGCTATTAAAAATGGGCTGTGTTTTGTCAGGAATACGGAGTTCATCCAGCTGAATGACTGTAAAAGTACCAGCCCAGCTTAGGGTATGCTGATACACACTGTAAATGAGAGCAGAGCACACAGGGCTCAGCCCCTGGGGTCCTGTGTGTGCTGTGCTCATGTCTCCTCAGCAATGGGGGTGTAAAGCTCTTCTCCTCTGACTCAAATCAACACCAGTTGCAGTGATTCTGTGGAGACCATCCAGGATGTAACTCAGCCATGCTAAGCACCATAAAATTGTGATATTATTCTTCATTGTTTGTAGCTTGGAGGCCTGTAGAGGCCTAGCTTGGAGCAGTCAGTTTTATTAAGCTCCATCCAAACACAGTGAGATAGCTGTTCTTCCCGAAGAATTTGTATTCTCAAAGTGTGAGCCGCCCCGTTTGTGTTCTTGTATCCATGCAACCTTGTTGCTCTTACAACATTACACATTTGTCCTGTGAGATTCCCTCCCTTACAATAAAAACTCATGAGAATGATACACACATTTTCAACTCCCAGAACACCGGAGACTGCAGGATCCAGCAGTACCTAAAGGACACAGGAGATATGGAGGCTGCTGTAGTGGAATTGCTAACTTTGAACTGCAAATGTTTGTAATGGCTGTGAAGCTTCCTAATTGAATTTCTGACCCTTTTTGTCATAGAAACTTAGTTAATATAGGGGAACGAGAAGAACAAGTAAAGGACTGATGATTTGCTTTTTTTTTTTTTTTTTTTTTAATTTTAACAGAAACTCCAGTATAGCATTTTTTGCATTTTTCTTTTGATTTTCTTAGACCTACAGCAGCCTGGTCCTTGCATGGTGTCAGTGGCTGTACATCATTCAAGGATCATGCCTGAAGTCCCCAGCCCAGAGCAGTAGCTCTAAAGAAAGGCTTCATGGAGCCCAAATTGAGTCTCCAAACTCACTCTCTCTGAGCACTTCCATCCTTTCGAGACACACTGGTATCCACGGACCCACTGATAGTAGGTCAGACCAGAGCAGGCAACCCATGTGGTGGCTGCTCAGCAGAAATTCCTAGGGAATTCAGTGCTTTCCAGCTGTTTATTCTCAACACATTGTACTTAGGGGATTTCTTCCTGAGAGCTGATAAAGATCTCCCACAGCCACGAGGCACATCAGTAATCAGATATACAGAGAGGATGTAGAGAACCTGCCATGGGGCCATGGCCAAACTGCAGGTGAGAAACTGGGAGCAACCATTTCCAAAGCCCTTTTCTCACCACCTCAGGACAAGTTTTATCATTGCTTTGCTGAATTCCAGGTCCAGAGACCTCTGAGAAGCACCTCTGATCACATCATTTGGCTGTGTCACATGGACATGTCTTAACTTTGTCTGTCACCTGCAAGTCACCATCACATGGTCCCTGGGAGCATGTTCCTGATATACTGCTGGGCTAGAAAGGGACCACACATCCACATTTACACCAGAACTGAATCTCCTGGTTCTTTCAAAAAGTGAAGTACAGAACCATAGAATTGTAGAATCATTTAGCTTGGAAAAAAACTCTAAGATTACCAAGCCCAACAATCTTCTCCATCCTATCAAACATAGCATTTGTTTACCTTTCAGTGGTGGCTTGTGATGCCATTCTCATCAACTGGGACACAGAACTCCTTCTTTCTTGGAAGTCAGTGAGGAGTACAGCATTAAAGCAGAGAGCAGGCAATGGCCCTTTAAGCATTGTCTGTTTAACTGTAGCACAATCTCTCCTGCACTCGAGTGCTTTCCATAAACAGCAAGTCATCCTGGAAGGGGAGGGAGATGATGATAAATAATCCTATTCATGCAACTGCGTTCTTTCATGAAAGTGGGAAAAGGCAAAATAAAGTGGCGACTGCGAGACTGAGAATGAAATGAGAGGCAGTGGGTTGTGTTGCTGCAGTTGTTTGGGGCTAGAAGAAAATCTAGGAAGAGAAAGAGAAAGGTGAGCAGAAAAGGTTTAAACTGCCAAGAAGAAAGGCAAGAGACAGGACATAAAAGAGCAGCTTTTCGTGCATCCTTGCTTTGTGTCTGGGCTCACTGCAGGGCCTGGCTGTGGTTCTGGCTGTCCAGCACCAGCTCCCATGGCATGTCTACCTGTGTGTGCACCTTGTGGAGAGGTGGGAAGTGGGAGATGACAGAGCTCCAGTAAGGACAGCTGGGCAAGGAGAGAGACAAAAGTGAGCAAACTCTGGGAAAGAAATCTCATGGAACAATGAGGAAGCAAAGAATAAACCTGTTTGCTGAGGGTCCTAGCAAATGAGCTATAATTAGTTTTTGTGGGACAGTTACGGTATTGCCTTCATCACACTTTGCATCTGTGCCAGAGGTGCCTCCCCAGTTTGTGCTGGAGGTGCCCACGCTGCAGCCTCTCCAGTTCTCCATCTGTGCTCTCAGGACATCCCCTGGGCCCTGAGCTGGGACAGCTGAGGCACAGGCATCCCTCCCATTCCATCAGCCCTGCTCACAGGCAGCCTCCCACCGAGAGCCGGGACACACAGCTGTGGGGGAACATCTTAAACCACTGCAGCTGTCTGCTCTCTGCATGTGAGCCAGAGCCCTCCATCCCTGGGATGCTCCTGGAAGCAGCCAGGCCTGTACTGCTGCCTAATTGCCTGGTACCAGCCCCATCTTTGGTTTGTAAGAGAATCTCATCCTGGCACAGTGTGCCAACCCTTCTAACACTTCAGTAATGGCACATATCCACTTCAGCAGCACCAAGGGTTGGGATAACACAGCCACATTGTTATAATCTTCCAGAAGTGCCTCTTCCCCTTGCGTGGCATCAGTGCAATTCCTTCAGACTTATAAAAACTTAAGCCTTTGTAAACAAGGCAGCCTGGAGCCTAGGTATTGTAAAGAAAGAATTCCTCTCCATGTCCTAAATATTTTAGATTGGAAAAAAAAAAATAAAAAGAAAAAAAAGAAAAATAAGAAGAATATTTAAGACATCAGCTTCCCTTCTAGTGTAAATGGGACCAGCTCCTTCCAGTTTCAGCCTGGAGTCACTTACACTGTCACTGTGCAAAGCTCCCAGTAAGGCAAAAGGGAGTTGCACATGATGTGATGGGAAAGCAGCAGATACCTTTGTAAATACTGTAGCCTCACACGAGCCACAAGTATCTTTCCTGAGATACGCTGCCAAACTAGCAGGTGTTTTTTACATCAGGCCTTATATTAACACACTCCTACGTATGTCTGGCTGCATCTGCTGCATTAACAATCCCTTGGTGCATAATGGCTGGGTTAGTTTGTGAAGTTAAATACCACGGGCAAGAGCCCAGCCACAATGCATACAAACCTCAAACTGCTCCTGTTTCTATCACAGGGGTTACTGCTGCGCTTCTTTCGCTGTGACTTTTTCTTTCTTCCTTTCACTGAATTTTGCCCTTCTTCCTGCTCATCCTTTACCCAGTTTGTGATTTCCAGATTCCCTCCATGTCTTTTTTTTCTCCATTTTTTGCTATGTCTTTCCTATCTCATTTCAGTTTCTGTGGATGCCAGAGACAATGAAAGCTGCAGCCAGCCAACCCCAACTACTCCAACACACTCCAACAACCCCAGAGTGGTCAGATACTCCTCCAGCCAGTGCATGTCTGGGGGCTGCTGGGTGGGGATGCCACCATTTCAACTCTGGGTGCTTGTAGTGGCTGCTGTGGAAGTGAAAAAGGCCAGCTCAGGCCTGCTCAATTTCTACTCTCAGTGCAGACAGCAAGCCCAAGTCCAAAGCTACTGAGGAAAACATGTGCCCCTAGTGTAAAAGTCTGCTTTTACAGAAGCCAGAGGTAGGAGTCTTTGGGGATCAGTCTTTTGTTGTAATTATCAATGATTTTAAACTATGTTGTGGCCCAGCATAAAAGCTGTTCAAAAACATGGCAGGGCTGATCTGAAGCCAGCTATCGTAGACTTCTGCAAAAACCCCCACCTGTCTTTGTAGAGCTGATACTAAAATTAGGTTGAAATTTCCAAGGGCACCAAAGATGTATGTGTGTGTGTGTTTAACTTCCACTGAAAAGTGAGTTTGGGGCATTACTTAATGAGAAGGATTTGAAAAATATTCTTCTATCCTCCTTTGTTTAAAATTAAGATGCCAAATTCAAACATCCATGCCAGCATGGTGTCTGTTTCCATTGCTCATGCTTTTAGTTGTGCAGTTGTTGTCATGGTCCTTCATGGAGGTCTCACCTTTGGTCCCAGTCTCTCTTGGCCATAGGTTTAGCTTTTTGCAGTAGTTCCATGGTGTATGCACACACACAAATCACAACAGCTGGTGGATCTCTTATTCATGGCTTAATCACTTCCCTCCGGAGGTGTGCGGTGTGATGTGTGGTCTTGCTCAATCCTGGCTTCCTGAGGGATGGAGCAGGAGGGTCAAACACAGCCCAGTTTCAGCCCAGCACTTAGGAACATGACTAACCCAGGCCATGGAGTATTCTCTCGAGGTCATTAGGATGGACCTGCTTCTTTTCCTGGCATTAAGCAAGCATTTAGTCCTTTGGAGTTTGTCTTACCACACCCTTCCCATCTCATGCTTATCTCAGTATCACACTTTGAGCTGCCCACTGGTTTTCCACACATCTCTGACTTTCCCCAGGCCATCCATCTGATGTCATAACCACAGCTCCTCTGGTGGTTCACCATGTGCCCCCATCCCACCCTTTGTAAAGGTTTGCTGTATCACTGCTACTTTCCTATCCATCTGGAATTTCCCCTGAAGGCTCTGAGCCACCTACTCTATAAGTGTCATCAAACACCTTTTGCTGGGAGGGACTTTTGTTTCTTTGTTTCATAGTTTCGTAATCCAAATTGGCTGTCGATTTAATTCAAAATGCCTTCACATCAGAGCAGGGCCTCTGCATTTGAAGCAGTTGAGAAAAATAAAATACTGATAAGGAGCCAGATGGCTCAAGAGATTGAGAATCATTAATGGAGTCTGTAACCTCGACATCACTGCTCCAAAATGCAGCTCTGATCCACAGTGAACTTCATGGGCTCAGTCCAATTTCTAGTGTACGTATGGCCATGCCAGAAAAAGTTCCCTTATAAACACCCTCTGCTTTGGCTAGGAGGCCTGAAGAGGTGTAGGAGGGTCCCTCAAAACAGAGGAAATGTCACCTGCTACACATGGATGATGCAGTCCCCAGCAGTGCTTGTGCACCTTCTGTGGCAAGGGAAATTCAAATTGCAGCATTGCCCACCTGGCCAGCTCCCACAGGGAAGACATTTCCTTCTCTTCCAAATTAGCTTTCAAGCCAGTTTTAAAATTGCCTCGTGCCTAAGTGTCATAAAAACTGTAACTCTGCAGTCCCAATGGTCTGACTAATCCCATGTGTACCTGGTAAGAGCTTCCTCAGAGGTGAAAGAACATTGCCAAAATTTCAACAAAATAAGAAGCAAGTAAGAATTTGTGTCTGGAGCATCTCTAAGATTAAAACAGTGTGAGAACAAAATCTGGCCATGCACACAGGAGCCAAAAACCTTTCTAAACTAAGCTACAATTTCTTGCAGCACAGCCTTCCTTCCTGCTGATGGTTATTTTCTAACCTCACTGTGCAGGAATTGGAAAGAAGCAGGTGCCAGAGAAGAGATGACTCTGAAATGGCACTAAGGTCATTACACACAGAGCAGAAGAGCAATCCAGCCTCCCAGGTTTCATTTACTAAAGCCATAATAGTCTGATAGGGCATCAGACCCCTTAGGGGTAGTCTTCAACTGTATGTGAAGGCAACAGAGCAAACAACTGCTTTTCCTTGCAAGGCTTCTTGGTGTGGATGTTGTCTGTCCTCAGCCCATGTTCACTCAGCTGCTCTCTCCCAGATTCCCCTTGCCCCTGCTGGAAAGCTGCCCAGAAACTCCCTCCACAGCTTAAGGGCCAAGACCTAATCAGCTCAGTCTGGTTTGTTAGAATCATAGAGTCATTAAAGGTTGGAAAATACCTCTGAGATCATCAAGTCTAACTATTAACCCAGCCCTGCAGAGGTCTCAGCTAGATGATGTCCCCAGGGGCCACATCTACATGTCTTTTAAATTCCCCCAGGGACAGTGACTCCACCACAGCCCCGGGCAGCCTGTTCTAATACTTAACAACCCTTTTCATGAAGAAATGTATCCTAATATCCAATCTAAACCTCCCCTGGCAGAGCTTGAGGCCATTTTTTCTTGTCCTATTGCTTGCTGGAGAAAAGACTGACCGTCCTGGCTACAACCTCATTTCAAGTAGTTGTATACAGCAAGAAGGTCCCCACTGAGCCTCCTTTTCTCCAGCACCCTCAGATGTTTCTCCTCAGACCTGTGCTCCAAAGAGACTCCTTGTTACATGGGTTCTTGCCCTGCCTTGACACCCTGTGCAGGTTGTTTTCATTCTGTGGTCCTTGTTTTGGCTACCCAGGCATCCCCCAGCGCTCCTGGCTGTGGGATGCCCACAGCCTGCCAGTGCTGCTCTCTGCATCCCTGAGAGCTGGTCCCATCCCACACAGCCCTGTGGCAGCCCCGGGAGCTGCTTCGTACCATCCACAACTGTTTGGTTTATATTTGCCTATCGGGCCGTGACCCTGAACTGGCTTCTCCCTTTAAATTCCTTCCACATGGCTCTGCCCACACTGTCCACAAAGCCTCTCAAAGAAATGCAGCTTGGAAAAAAAAAATTTGAGAAGAAGAAAAACCCCTTCACAACAAAATGTCCTTCTCTCTCCGGCAGCTCCGCTTGGGTGCGGTTTTCCCAACACTCCCCCGCAAGTGAGGCGTGGAGTATGTTCAGATCTGCTCCCACTGGCACTGCAGGGACAGGGACACCCCAGATTGGGCACAAACACCCACCCTGCAGGGACAGGGACACTCCAGACTGGGCACAAACACCCACCCTACAGGAACACCCCATGGCTGGGCACAAACACCTACACATAGTCCACATCCACAGGGCCTGGGCACCTCCCCAGAGTCCCTGCATTGCTGTAAAGCAGTGCTTTTATCCAGCTTTCATCCCAAGAGCCTTGATACCCTTTAGTCTCTGCCATTGCACAGCCCTGGGATTGTGCAGCGGGGCTGGGAGCTTCTCCCATGGGTGAGGAGCCCATGACAGTCCCTCTCCTTTCTCTCCCTTCTATACAGACATATATATAGGACTGTCCCCATAAAGTGGCAGCTCCACACATGTGCTGGTGGGCGGGTAGCTCTGCATTTGCCCTCATGATTTCATGCCAGAAACATTTGCAAGTTCAGCTCGCCGCTCGGTTTCCCCTCTCTCTCTCCTTCTCCCTTTCAGGGTTACTCCCCGAGTCTGCAAAGGCATCCCACATTCCCCCCACCAGGCCATGGGCTCCTGCCTGCCAGCATCCTTCCAGCTTCATCATTGCCTCATCCTGTCCCAATCTCTTAAAGATTTCCTTAAAGACTTCCAGTAAGGTCAAAATTAATTTTGCCATACACACTACTGCTATCAAGCCTTCCCTTTTTGCCTCTTTTCTCAGCAGCTATTTTGGGATGATTAATAATTCACAGCAAAGCCTGGCACAGCAATGGTTAAAGGGACAGAGCTGAGCTGACACAGGAGCCTTCTGGACAGAAGCAGTTTTATAAAGTCTTATAAGTGCTATTTTTTTCTTTAGAAAAGGAGTGGATTTTTTTTTTTTTAAGTTTTGTGAGAACAGGAATGTTTCTCTTTTAGCCAATTCCACATACTTTTTGTTATAGGAGAAGATGTGGTCTGAGGGTTTTAGCAGAGGCTAAAACAGGGGAGAACTGGATCTATTTTGGTGGTGTATCAAGTGGATAGGAAATAATCGAAAATGCTGTGTTAAAAAATGAGTTTAGCAGCAGCTCTAGGCGAACCCTGTTCTGCAGAGAGCCCTCCCTCCCCTCACCTGCCCAGCACCCAGTAGACCTAGCAAATGTGCAGATTTGATCCATTTCCACCCTTTGGCCAGAAGACATTCCTTTAATCATGCCCTCCTGGGCACTGGGGTTGTGAGTGTTTTTCTGTTGGTAAAATGAAATACACTGGCTGCCAGAGGCTGTTTAAGGCTGTGTTCAGGGGGGTGTGTTGAACGGTGGGCAGACAGGTCTCTCCTGGGGCTCTCCTGGGATGCTCCCACACATCCTGGCTGATGGGCAGCCTGTGGCTTTACTCAGGTTGAAGCACATCAAATATTCCTTTCTGGGCATGGTGGTGCAGTATCCTCCTGCCGTGTATCGACTGTTTTTCCTTCCCCACCTGCTGCCTGGGCTGAAATCAGAGCTCAGAGCCATCCGCTCTCATCCCAGTACCCTTTTTCCATCCCACCCCTCTCAGCAAAAATGTGATGGGGTTTTTCCAGGACCCCACATGACACACATCCCCTTCTGAGGACATTCACTGGTCCCATTGCCTCAGACACACCTCCAGGTCTGCCAACAGCCTTGCCTCTAATGATGGGTGGGATGTAAAATGGATTAAAAGGCAGAGGCCAGAACTTTTTTAGGTTAATCTCCTAATGCAAAAGGATCATATTTGGCAGCAACATAAGGCAAGCTCTCATCAGTTTATATTTCTGCTTTTCTTTCCTTTAACAATCTAATTTTGTACATCGTTGTGTGGAATCCAGATACAGATAATCCTCCCCCAGTTAACACCACTCTGGCTGTGCCCTATGGAAATCTGTGTGCTGTCTGTGGGAGCTGGAGACATGAGGGTGCTGTGCTGGTCTAAAGACTGTCTGGAAGGGTTTCAGCAGATAATAGATAGCTCAGGGTCACAAGAAGAGCTGCTGGAAACACTTTTCATGAGCACTTTTGGAGAAAGTGGTATTTTGTGTTTGCTTCTCACCTTACACACACTTTGGTGCAGGGGACAGTTGGTAGCTATTGAATAACTGAAACTGAAATATTCTTATTGTTGCAAAGGAGAAACTCACAATTTTCCCTGAAAAACTTTCACACCAAATGGAAATTTTCTGACAAACTATTCAGCCAGAACGACCTTTTGTGCTGCAGAACAAACTGTGATGAACATTTTTTCTACCAGGTTTTCTCCTGACATTATGAATCCTCATGGGGGATTAGCTAACACAGCATGTTATCAGCACATGCAGCATCAGAGAGGAGGACTTGGAGTTAATGTGAGGTCTCAAAAACAACCATCTGATGCCAATATGCAATTTTTGATGCTGCTTCAACCAAAAAGGAGGATCCATGGGCTAAAGTTGGTGCTAATGTTAATCCCAGCTATGGGTGAAGTTGTCCCAAGGCTCAATTTGCCTCAAGAGAGTCAAGCCGGGGAGTGGATTAACTTCTAAGAAACTCTGAGTGAATGAATTAGTGGAATTACTGGGTAGGGTCAGCAATGAAATTATGAGTCCACTGCAGAGGAAACAGAATGCATTTCTAAAGGGCTAAGAATGATCCCTTTGCTAGATTTATGGGGCTGAGGTGATGAGCGTGGGGTCAGATAATAACCTTTCAAACCACCAAGGCAGACCAAAATATGCTTTGCCACGGCCCGCTTGCTTTTCAATGCATGTGTGTCATGTTTGGAAAACAAGGCCCCCTCTGTCCTGGCTGAAACAGCAGCAACAAAATAACGCTGCTTGTTAGGGAAATGCCACCACAGAAAAAGATAATTGAAACATTCAGGCTGGCAGTACATGGGGATAAAGGCAATAAATCCTGCAAGCACGCTGGCTTATCTCGGTCAGGAGCTCCTTGGCCCACGCTCCACCAGGCCCTGGCCCGGCCCCGTTATCCTGAGGGCCGGCTTCAGCCAAGGCCACCGGCCTGAGACACAGGTGTGTGCCGAGAAAGGCAGGAGCCTCTTTTGAAAAGGGAGAATGTAAACCCCCTCCCTCCAAGTTATTGAGAGGGGGCTCTCGGGCAAAGATATGGGAATGGGAATAACAGCTCTTTACTAGGAAAGTTAAAATAGAAATACAGTAGTACAGAGAGCAAGCCCCAAAAAACCACTGAGTCAGAATACAACCTGACCCCCCGTCAGTCAGTCAGGGTGTTGGTGGCAGTCCCATTAAATGGTGGCTGCATCCTCCTGCAGTGACAGATGTGGTTCTGCTGGAGCAGTGCTCCTGGAGAAGGTGCAGTTTTCCTCCAAAGGTCCAGTGATGATGTGGAAGGGTCTGGTTTTGCTCTGGAATTCAGTGGAAAAAGGCTGCCTTGGTGTTCCAAATCTCAGATTTTATCTAGGTAGGAAATGCTTGGCTCCTCCCCCTGGCTGGAGCATCTCCCAGTTGGATGATGTAATTTTATCAGCCATGCACTGGGACTCAATGGCCCATTAACAGGAGATATCTCCTGGAGGAAGGATGGGTTGTGGAAAAGATAAAGAACACTGCCCCACCTGGTTTTAACACCTGGCCCATTAGCAGAGAATATCTCCCACAGAGATAAGAATCACTGCCCCACCTGGTTTCAACAGCTGGTAATAGAATACATACTTTTGATCACATCCTGCATTGCAACATAAGACATCATGGAACAGGGGTGCTGAAAGGGGACTGAGACCTGTCCCTCCTCATGCTGCAGCTGTTCTCCCTCCCAGGCACAGGGGGAAGCATCTGCAGTGGGTTGGGGTGGATGAGCTAACCCTGAAGGCACACAGCCACCAAAACACGGCAAAGCGGCACAAAGCTGTGTCAGGGAGGTTTGGGGTGGATGTGAGGAAAAGGTTCTGCACCCAGAGGATGGCTGGACACTGGGACAGGCCCCCCAGGGAAGTGGTCACAGCACCAAGCCTGGCACAGTTCAAGTGTTTGGAGAACACTCCCGGGCACAGGGTGGAATTTTCGGGTTGTTTTGTGTGAGGTCTGGAGCTGAACTCGGTGATCCTTGAGTGCCCATTATTCTATGAAAACAGAAGTGAGGCTGGGAGGGACACACAGCCCCTTCTGGAGCTACTCCAGGCTGTCCAACACAGCCCTGGTGGGTGTCCAGCATCCCCCAAAGGGATCAGTGGGCTGGAGCTGCTGCTCTGGTGCTCACAGCCTCCTACCCCATTGCCAGGCCTCTCCTGATGCCTCCACAAGTCACTGCTCCAGGAACTCTGAAATTATCTTAACATTAGAGAGTAACTGGTCAAGGAACCACCATAATTTACCTACTAATCTGATATAAAAATGATGCAAATTTTTCTTCTGGATTTATGTACAGCTGAAACATGAGCAACAGAGAGGGAAAGCCTGCAAACAAAACTAGTATCCTCGAGTCTTCTGCTTATTACGTGGCAACAAAGGTATGTGATGCTGCAAAGCTCTTGGCTTGTGGCCTCGCCCTGCTCTCACACAAGTCCTGGAGAAGTTATGCAAGTGCAGTGATAATCCATGAATTTTGATGAGGAGTATCCCTGCCTCTCACCGTTCATGTCTTTGTAACAGGAGGCAGCACAGAGATGTGCTGCAAGGCAGCTGGATGGCAGCGACCACTTCGTTACTGCCCAACAGGGCACCCCTGACTCATCCATCCAATTTTCCACGCTCGGTGCCCGGTCTCCTGTTGTGGCAGTGAGATTCTTCTGGGAGGTTTTTTTACAGCTGGCAGCCTGGGCAGCAGCAAAGCCCAGCCCCAGACAGGAAAAAAGGGTCCATGATGGGAAATGGGCTCCAGGGAACACATTTGGGCTGCAGGGCAGCTCCCCTTTGAGGTTTTTGAGAGCCCACCCTCTGCCCCTTTACTTGCTTTGAAGTTCTTCAGATGTAGACAGGATTTACAAATGCTTGACTGTAGGAAATAATCATAAAGGAGAATGTTATTTCTCCTGCTTCTCTCCCCCATCTGCTCAAGGGCTTGATCCTGCAAGTACTGCTGAGACAAACCCACAGCCATGGGGAAATGATGTTTTCCAAGACCACTCCAAGGTGGGCAGTAGCACAGAGCAATCAGCTCCGGTCTGTGCTGCTTTGTGCTTGACAAGCAGCAGCCAGAGAGTCTCCAGGGAGACCTGCTTTTCCTAAGGTGCCAGTACAACTCCTTACACGGAGCACAGCAATCTGAGGTCCCGAGGCATTGCTGTCAGACCCCAGCTCACTATGGAAATATTGCTCTGGGAAGGATTACCTCTCCCTGCAAAACACAAACCTTTCTTCTTCTCTGCTGCAGTAATTTTTCTGCAATTATAGCTTACACTGAACAGCTCAAACTGCAGGCATTAACACAGCACAGGCTGCAGTCTCCCTTTACCTTTGGGTGGACAGCATGGATCAGACAGCACCCGGATGGTTTCAGCATGAATCACTCACTGCCTCTGTAACCAGCATTCCCATAACCTAAATCTATCAAAAAGAACATAAACCACATCAGAAGCCAGTTCTCAGATACTCATTTGCTAAGACTTTGGAAACCTCTTATATTAAACAGATCATCTCTTTAGAGGAGTATGAAGCTGCCCTAATTATACAAAGGGTGGAAAGGGACAATCTTCCATCTGGGAAGGCTGTTTAACTTCTTCTGGCTTCCTAAAAAGCTATTGTCTTGTAAACTGAGCATTCCTTCACTGGCCTGGTAGACACAACATTCTCCATGTCCCAACCAAGTGCTGTGCAAGGAGCAGCAGGACCCAAGCCAGTCAGCCTGAGCGGCCCCGGGCACAGCCCCACAGGGGCTGGTGCTGTCTGCCCCTGGAACACCCCATTCAGAGCATGATGTGCTGCCAAACACGGTTCTGCCTTGGCTTTTGACTGTGGTTCCTCAGCAGTGGCCTCTGGCCTGTTTTTTTGGGAAGGAAAAGGTGCTCTGGGCAGCCCACTTCATCACACCAGGAATCACTGTGACTATAGGGACCTCACTGGGTGAGCAGCAGCTCTGCAGCATTGGTCTGGTGGCGCTGAGGTTTCTCCATGTGGCTGGAGATACAATGAGAACCCTGCATCTTCTGGAAGAGGAACAGCTTCATCACAAAGGCTGCCTCATTTCTCACCAGCCACCAGCTGACCACTCAAGGAGGGTGATGTCTCAGGATGCCAAACAACATCCCTCAAACCCCCTTTGCTTGCAAACCTTTCTCAGCTATTTTCTGCAGCTGGAAAACCAACTGTAAGTAGTAGTGAGGTGTAAGCTACTAACACCAAGTCACACCTTCTAGGGAGGACATTACTTCCATGTTATGATAAACACAGGCGTTTTTATTTGGCACCAGTAGCTTTTATTATTCTCTTCCTTCATCTGTCATCGATACTGTGTTCAGTTTCTGCTTGTGTACATGCTCTGGTAGATGCTATTGTACAGCTGACAGGCCTTAAATTCACACTTTGTGGGAGGCATATTGCTTTCCAAAGGTTTTATATCACTAAAGGTAGCAAGTCACAAAATAAAACCTTTGTTGCAAATATCATTTGAAGTTAATCTTCATATAATCCACAGTAAATATTTATGTGCAATGCAATAGTGGCTGGATTTGTTTACAGTTTGAAATTGTTAGAGAGGATTCCATATAGATTAGTCAGCTAATCTGCTGTAATCTGCTTAAAAAGCAACTGAAATGGGTTTTCTTTCACTGAATCATGTTAGCCCTGTCTATGCAGTGACTTCAGATGGGGAAGGGATTCATGCACAAAAGGGCATTTACCTTGTGGGTGCTCACAGTATTGCTCGCATTACAGGAGAGCCATAAATTTCCCCTTCTGCCTTAGAGAACGGGACAGCTGCAGTGACTGAATTTAAGCTGAGATGAGTGTCAGGCTCTTCTATCCATTTCCTTGCTGCAGCTTTTGAACTGTATCGCCTGGGGATAAACTGATCTTTGATGAACCACCTGCACAGTGTCTGCACAGAAGTCATCCTTTCTGAATTTATTCTGTTTTATTTCACTCCCTCCTAAGATCTATAGGAGGTGCCTTTACCTAGCATGCTCCTGGGTTAATAAGGAAAGCATCCCATATCCTTTACTCCCAACTCACCTTTGTTCCCAGGAAAGTTGCAGCTCAGGGTGGAAAAGATTTTAGATACTCACTGTACTTCACAGATCTCTGGGTGATGTGGGCATCCATGGGACAGGTGTGTCTCCTCTGGGATGTAAGGTCCAAGCTTGGACCTCTAATAGCCCAGTGAGTGAAGGGCAAAGCCAGGGCAGCAGAGACCTCCTCCAACCGAGAAACAAGCTTGTCTGGGGCGCACAGCTAACATATGGCAGAGATGATGTGAAAAGTGATGAAATCCCATTCTGTGGCTTTCACCAATATCCAGAGGTTGGAGAATCTCTCTGAGCCCTTGTTCCTGATGTGGGGATGCTCCCACAGAGGTGGCCTCATGGATAAAAAATGATGGTTCAGCATGGGTGAGTCCTGAACTCTCTGCATTCTGTCTCTCCGGGACATCAGCAGGAGCTGGGCAGGGAACAGCTCAGCTGGGATGAAAGGGGGCTGAAACAGGGAGGCACCCTGTGGGCATGAGGCCACTTTATTTCCCATTTACCCAGCACATCTGGGACTGGCCAGATGGCAGATGGGGTTGCCTGTGGCTCCCTGCTCGCCGCTGGTTTAAATCCCATCTTCTGCTCCCTTGCACTGGGAAGGTTGGGCACCTCTTGCCTGCAGCCTGCTCCTCCATCCAGGGAAACCTGGGAAAGGCGAAACACACCTTGTGTCTCCCCATTAACAGCAACACCAGCAGGACTGTGGCTCCCAGTCTGGGAGGGGACCTGGCAAACACTTTGGTGTGGGACAGCCACTTTTCTCCCCTTTCACACATCCCCAGTGCCGGTAGATCATGTCAGTGTGGGTTCCTCTGAATAATACATTCATCCACAGTCCTTCCCCCACCCGGTCCTCAGCAAGGCCTTCACGAGTTGAATACGGTGGCTCGGCTCCAGCACACACAGCTGCCATCACTGCTGCAATTCTTTTGCCTTGAGAAAAAGCATATACAATTTAATATGCTCCTGGCACAACAGCTTTTCTGTAGCAGAGGAGGGGGGTTTGTTTATGGCTATTTTGATAGGGCAGCTTTCATCCGGACACAGGTTCTGCTGCATCTCCCCATGCGCACAAGGGCGCCTTTGTTGGGCTGGTTCTTGTGTTCCTCTGCCCATTTTGGTACCTTCTCCTGCTCCCTGCAAACCCAAGGTTTAAAAAGCCCTCCTTGCTGGTCATGTTATTCTTTAAAAGCTAGATCCTGGGCTAAGAGCCAGACATGCAAGGCAATGGGAGAGGGTGTGATGCTTTACTGGATATGTGTCAAGGATATGAACCATCCTGTCATCTCATGGGAATTTGGCTCATGGAGCAGAGCTCATGGTGCTTGTGGTGGCTGTTAGCAGTGACTTATAGGCTTTCCAGGCAGGGGAGCCGCTCTGTTGCTTTCTCAGACACCTTCCATCTCGCCAAGAGCCATATGAACATGCACAGGAGCACAATTCCTTCTTTCAAGGGCCAAGACAGGGCTTTTCCATCCCTTCAGGAGCTGGCGCTAAGAGATGCAGATTCCCTTCCGGCAGCAATTTCCAGAGTCACCCTTACGCAAGTTAAACTGTGAGCAGTGACACATCTCCCTGCTCTGCACTCCCACAGCACCTCAGCTCCCCAGGCAGGGTGGGGTGTGGAGGACATGCACCTCGGGGCTGGGAAGCCTCAATCAAACAACCCAGAGTCTGCAAACCCAGCCAACTCCTTCTATCTGGCAAGCAGCTTGAGCTGCCCCTGGTTAATAAGGAGAAACAATCTCTTGTGTTTTTCAGCTGCTGAGTCTGTTCCCTCTCTCTACCACAGTGGAAATAAGTGGTGGGAGGGTTTAGCCAGCACTAATTCATTGCTACATTCAATCTGAAGCTGCTGCAACTTTGTGCTTGGCCCACAAACACAACGGAGAAAATGAAACCGGATAGAAAATACAACGGATCATCCGATCATCGTAAGCACATGGGAACGAAACAGAGTCACTCTGTAGTGCACATGAATTCTACACATGTGCAGGAATGCAAAGCAGCTATTGTACCCCCACTTTGCAGATCCATTTCACTGTTTTCCCAGTTTATCTGGAAAATACATACTGCATGGTACTGTACGTCGTATTTCACTGCTGTGCACCATGATGCCTTCTAATGGAACAATCACCATGCTTGTAGTCTAAGGGCAATACAAAAGTGCTTTCAAATAATAACAATACATTTTCTGTATAAAGAGGATAGGGAGTAGCCATTTCCCAGAAAGGCTTGATTTCCCTGGAGCCAGCAGTATGAACATCCAGAGCGCCAGTAACAGCAGGCAGTGGTGAGAAATTCCCTACCTCATCATCAGTCTATACATCCTGTTTCCAACTGCCAGCTCTGGGAAGAGTGGAGTCTGTCAGCACCCACTGAGGGTAAGGTGAATGCACCCAGTGAGTCTTGGCAGCACGAGGCTCCATTTATCCCATCGGGGCTTGGGTGGGGGGCACTTTTTTGGCAAAACAACTCTCTCGGCTTTGAACCAAAGCTGTGAGCAGAGGAGCAGTGTTCTCACAGCCCAGCTCCCAGAGATCACACAGCAGCACAGCATCTGCCAATTCATTCAGCACTGCTGGCCCATGCAGCAACATGGCACGCCACTGTTCCACGTTTGGAGGCAGTTTATACTGGAATAGGAGCAGTCTTCTTGGGTAAAATGATTATTTTTTTCCTCTATAAGATCTCATGCCTTTTTAAAGGGAACCCTGCACACTTCAAATTGCTGAAGCACGAGAGCATGGGAAGTATGCTGCAGCTGGTCTGGGCTGTGGAGGCTCTCTGTGATACTTGTGCAGAGAGTGACTTGAAAACAAAATTAAAGCACAGCTGGGGAGGGGCTGGCACATTCAGAAGGGAAAAGTTACTCTTGTACATCTGAGATAGGAGTCAGAGCAGCCCAAGGAGACGCTCATGCTTTGCTTTCCCTGCCCAGGCAAAGTGCAGCGTCTTTTCTGAAAACTCAATCCAGATTTTTAGACATCAGAAGAATCACTCTGGTATTGGAGCCTGATCAAGCACAAAAAGCATCCTCAGCCTTCAGAAAAATACCAGATGGCTGCAGATGCCAGCTCCTTCGGCCAGGCAGTGTTTTGAGAGAAAAGGCCAGCTTGTTGTGAGAGCTCTGCATCCCAGATACAACTCTGCAGAGCAGCAAAGAGCCACAGAGAAATCCCTAGAGAAGGAGGAGCATCCAAGCCAACGTATTCCCGTAACATCAGATTTTCAAGGCTACATCTGCTCATATCCAAATATGCTTTCTTTCTCCAGAGGAAAGAGGGACCTACAGAAGTGACTCTGGCTGGAAATGCTCTTACGAGTTTCTGAGCAGTCGTGTGCACTTGAGGCTCCAGTCAGAGTTGCCAAATCATTGGACACAAGTTAAAAAAACATGCCTGGCAATATAAGAGGGAATAATTTGGTCTCTACATAGTGAACTGGTCTTTGGAATATCAACTGTGAGACTTTAAGCTGGTTGGTTCTCAATCATCTACTCTTTGAAGAGTTGATCATGGTGCTGCTGCTACACAGGATAATATCCTCCTTGCCCTACAGAAACAGGCACAAAGAAAACCACTTCTCCCATAAATAGGGCAGTGAAAGGATTTATGCATCATTTAAGACTTAAAACTGAATGGGATGCACACACCTTGTGCAACTTCCACAACGGAGAAATGTCACCCTTTGTGTGGTGACTCCACTTCTGAAGACCACTGACTGCAAGAAAAACAGCCCAGCAGCCAATAACCACTGGAGTTACTTGGTTCTCCAGCAGCTCTTGTTTCCCACCAACACCTGAACAGGTAACAGTGTCAGGCTGTGTTTGCTGGATGATCAAGGAAGGATTCACAGAGTTCATGTGACTCAATGACTTTAGCACCACTTTAGTGCCATGAAGCACTGGGAATGCCTGAGCCAGCTGGGGTAATGTGATACACACACCAAAGCCTGGTCAGCCACATGGCCTTGTAAAAACCTGAGGTGCAATTAGGTTCTATTAAAAAAAAAAGTATTTTCTTTTGTCTCAGGAGTCCTGAAATGGCTGCAATGCAATTAAAACTAACCAAAAAAGGAATGACAATGAGGAGTGGTGAGATGGTCTTTTCTGGGGAGCGTGGGCTGGTAATGTCCTTCTGGAAGGACCTCAGAGAGAGTGGTCGCTTTTGATTACTGCAGAATGTGAGTAATTCTCTGGAAAGACCAGTCCTTCCCTCCTGAATCATAGCAAAGGGGGGAAAAATAACACACTCCAAAAACGGAAACTGGACAGCCCTTGGATGTCGGGAGCCACCCAAGGTTTCTGTGCGGGGGCCACCACAGAGAAGCTGCAAGGAGTGAGCCACTGGCCCTGCCCTCTGCCCTGGGGTGACAGCTCCAGCTCTGGAGCCAAGCTTGGACTGTAACACACCTACTGAAGTGGCCACACAGAGCTCTGGCAGGTGGGTGACACTAACAGCACACGGAACACCTCATCACCCAGAAGCCACACTCTCCACTTCTTCAACCCATGCCTGCACCTTGATGCATGAGGTGCAGGTGGTTCCTTTGGAGGCTCTGCCTTTTCTGAGAAGTTTGTCCCCAGTGTAGTTCCTGGCCAGCCCATGGCATGAACACAAGCTAGGGCAGCAGCACAGAACAGCCCTGGTGCCAAAAACAGGCCTATGCTTCAGTCCCAGGGCAGCCATCCTTCTAAAAATCCATTTGCTGCCAAAAGTTGACAGGAATGACTGGGACAGATACCCAGTGTGGTTGGACCATGGGCTTTGTCTGTGATACTGAGGGAAAAGGAGCAGCACTGGGATTTGAGAAGGAAAGAGCCTGTTTTTCCCCAGGTGTACACCCTGGCTCTATGACAGGCTCAGCATCAGTCCTGAGGGTGTCCTGAGGGTTTCACAGCTGGCACCTGGACAACAACAGGAAGGTCCCAGAGACACCTTGGACCCCTATTTCTTTATATAGACATATATGGTTACATTTAAACAGATGATTATTTTTCGTTCGTGCTAATCCTCCACAAAACCAGTTTGGTTTCCATTACTATATATAGCACTGGAAATCTTGGTCTATTTTTTGTCCCTTTGCATCTGATTATTTTCAGTAGAGCTCAAAGTTTTGATGATATGCAGATTTTAACTGGAACGTGACATCTACTCACACAGACTTCCATTAGCAATAAACCCACAATGGCCATTTATAACGTAGAAGAATTTTATTCATACCATAATCCTGTCCCATCATCCACTGCAAATATTACAATTATCTTCAAAATGTCACTGAATATAATTTTGTTCCACTTAAAGCACAGGAATCCTGGTGTTAGACAGTTACATTTCTCTTGAGATTGCTTATAACAGAACCCTAATTAAAATGTATTTTCCATGAGCTGTAAAGGTTTAAAACAAAGAATCTGCAGTGTGTCTGTGTGCTTGAGTAACTTCTAAACAGTGAGGCTAATACTTGGTATTTGACAAGAGATGTGTCCTGCATATTATGCGAAACATTCACAATTTTTTTACCAACACAACAGAAATGCAACAGGTAAAAGAACATACTTGAATGACTGATAACATTTAAAAAATATTTTTTTAAAAATTGCACAAGAAAATACAAAAACAGTGCAGCAAATAACCAAACATTGACCTATCTATATAGAATGGGGGTCTGCCTATATAAATGTAAGTGATAAAAATTGCAAGGTTGGAAACTGTGAATGGTCATATTTAATAACGTGCACGAAGCATAACATAATCATAATAAATAGCAGCAACAAATACACACTAACAGGACCACTAAAACTATGCTAAAATAAATTAAGCACCTTTAAGTGATGAGAAGAGCGTGAAGCTGAGAAGCTTTTTAGCTCTGTGAGAACCACTGAGGGCAGCTACTGGAATATTTGGCCCTTTGTGGCAGTCAACAGGAAAGTGTCCAATTAGTATTTAATTCCAAAGAAGAAAGAATTGTGTGTCAGTAGGACTCAGCCATTTAGCCAAGTTCAGCTACACCTCTAGTTTCTAAAGGGAGATTGGTGCTGTATTTCACTGCTTAACCTTTGGCATGTCAAAGATACAGAAAGTTTGTATTTACTCAGAAGAATGTTATTGTAAAGAAGAAATGGAGTTTTGGCCCAGCTGAAGAGCAGGCAGTGCTGTTTAGGGTGGCTGAGATGCAGAGCTTTGCTGCTGCTGGCAAAGACAAGTTTACCTGCAAAGGTAAAGCTTTGCAAATCATAATCCAAATGATCCCATCCTTGAGGGCTGTGCAGATCCCCAGCCTTGAGAGATCTGCAAAAAGCTCCATTCAGGAGGAGCCCCATGTGTAGGCAGTGCAGCAATTACTGCCAGCAAGGCTGTGAGGCCCCTGGAGGGACCTGGGCTCCAGGATCCTGGTGCTCTTTGTTACACAATACCTGTCTTTTGGAGGAGAAGCAGCATTTTGAAGCACATATTTGGCTTTCAGAAAATTTTAAAAAATTCTAAAATTTAGTCATATACTAGAAGAAAGGCATTTGAAATTTAATTAAGTGGACTTTATTAAAAACAAGCTGCTGTATTTGTCCCTGAAGTGCACCTGGCACCATCTCTTCAGCATTTCATGTAATGTTCAGAGAAGTGGCTGAGGACATTCTGCTGAGTTTTGAAGCCAACTTAATTCAGCAGAGAAGCCTCCATTGGACTTCTAAGGACTCTAATGTAAACCCTCATTTTAAAAAAGCTGAGGACAAATAACTTAGGTCCTAAAGGCTCCATTTGAATTCTTACAAAACACTGTCCCTTGACCTCTTCACGTAGAAGACTGGAGCAGGCTGTTTGCCTGAGTATATCCTACAAAGCAGACCCAAAAGGGTTTGTGACATGGAGGAATATGGCCCCTACATCTAAGCCACAAACAAAATCACTCAAAAGCTTTACTTTTCCCTGGCTTGCTGGAATGATCAAAACCTTCCTCCAACGTTCCCCCTTAAATTGCATCTCATCAATGAGACTGCCACTCACTCCATGGGATTTCAGAGCCCCCCCAGTCTGTAACCAGTGAAAAGTCTTTTAGAAGTGACAGGCAGAGAGATATCACAGAATCACAGACTGGTTTGGGTTGGAAAGGACCTGAAAGGCTTCCAACTCCCTGCCATGGGCAGGGGCACCATTCACATCACTTGATTAAAGAACCTTGACAAAAGGTGAGTAAGACCAGCTTTAAAGATAATAAAGAAAACAGAAATTCATATGTATTTTAAATAGTTGAACTCACAGTTTTAAGCAATATGAACCAACAATAGGTAAAAATCTTGTCTGCAAGCCAAGAGCCCAAAAGAGCCCTAATCTTCCCCAAAGCTAGTCTTACCCAGTTATCCTTCCACTTCCATGATACACAAGATTTGAGCTGACATCCACTAGGTGACATAAACAGAAAAAAATACACATAAAATGCACACTTCTTTTTTTTTTTCTTCATAAAGCTATGGAGCTGCACAGAGCAAACTTTAAGTGCACAAGGTCACATGAAGGCAGCTTTCCAGAGGAATCATTTAGACGGTGAGCGAAATGAAGCTGTTGTATCTCTGAATGTTTCTCTTGAGGATCTCGGAGCAGGGGCCGAGCACTCGCTCGAAGCGGGGCCGGTCCAGCTTCACACACTTGAGGGGTCCCCGTGCCACCACCGTGGCTGCCCGGGGCCTGTTGAGCAGCAGGGCTATCTCACCTGCAAACAGAGACAGCACACTGTCACACGCCCTCCTCTCCTTCAGAGGGTGCATGCTCCACCATGCCTTGCTCTGCTTGTAGAACATCTCTCTTTATGTATCTCTTGATAGACACTTTACATAATTCTGTTGACAGTACAAATGCATTGCACATGCATAATGCATGTGTGTAAAATGCCTTTGAAAACAAATGCTTTCAGACTGTTTTGCTGATTCTGGCCTGATCTGTCTCCTGTCAGCTGCACTGGTGCAAACCAAGGAATGGATTCAGCTTCCCTGAAATCTCTGAGCATCGCTGAGAGCAGCGGCTGACCCGTGTATAACCCCTCGCATGTAAGAGTGGAACACTAATTAAGACAATAAGTACTTGACCCAGACGTGCCTGTCTTTCTGAACCATGCTTAGCTGAATTTTCTTACCAAAATAATCTGATGGACCAAGTCTCCCAACTTCCACGTACTCCTCGTTGTCAGACCTGCGCTGCAGGACGGAGGCTGTGCCCTGGCAAGAGAAAGGCAGGCAGTCAGCTGGCTTTGCTCAAACCTGCTCTGATTTAAAAAGTACCCAGGCCTGAGTATTTCCTTTTGAATATCACACTCCTTCCTGATACGTGAATGAAAGGAATTAAAGGATTAAAAAAAAAGTCCATCAAATTATTTCTCTGTTATGAATTGTTTGGATGCAGACATATTCAGCTCATAAAGAGGACAGGACCAGGACAGAACCCAGGAACTCCTATTTAACTGAAGTGCATTATGCTTTAATGTAAATGCATGCTTTAATATAATTTTAAAATATATTCTGTATGGATTCAGAACCTTAGAGAGAGAGACACAGAAAAGATTTACATTAAAAGACATAAAAAGGAAATTTCCCAGTCACAATACTGGAACATGATTTTTGTAAGATGCAACTAGAGCTTATTCCTTGGTAAAAGGAGTTTTTTAATGCTTGTTGTAACAAAGGGTGATTTTTTTTTTAGGGGCTTTGCCCGCTCTTGGCCTACAGTGATCTGGACACCTGCAAGTCAGTCTCTGGAGAGATGGAATGTGCCTTGTCTCCCCTACCCTTAATAACTGCTGTACCTGACACGTGCTAATACATGTCAAAACTCACTTACAATCTATTTAAACCTTCAAAGAGTTTTACATGCAGAAATATTCTGACCTGGAGGAAATCTTAAATTATTGTGGCATAAAGCTTTTGTAGAGGAAGAGAGAAGGTATCTGCTTTTCTGGAAAAAAATTACAGTAATATATCAGAATATCTTCTGAGTCCAAACCAAAAGCCTAGGGAAAGGCCAAATGTTAACATATTTTGATTTTAACGGAAAAAATTAAACCTCCCTCCAATGCAGAGTATTCAGTGAACATTCACTGGCTGCAAATATCCTGCAGCCTCTTTCCACCAAAAGAAACTTGTGCACCTCCAGTAGGTAAATTTTATTTCTTCTGCTAAGTTTCCAGAAAAAAAATCCTTTTCCTTGATATAACTAAATTGTTCCACCAACACTGCAGTTTTCCAAGATCTTCCAGTAAATCTGCGAGGGCATGAAAATGCAGAGATAGTGTGATGAGCGTTGTTATTCACACTTGCTGCAGCTTTCAGGACAGACCCACATTCACAAGCAGCATTCTCAGAAATACCCCACACAGGGAATAATGCCTGCATCAATCCTTCTCTTGCCAAACTTTGGATCAGGTGCAGCTCAGTAAATTGATGCTGTTCTCATTGCCTGTACAGTGTAAATGGATTCAGCTTCAGAGTCACTTCCAGCCCCTGTCCTCCTTTCATCTCCATCTGGAGCCTGGCAAAAACTGAACCCCTTGACCCAAATAGCTGCCTGCAATCCATGTCTCCAGTTCCTTTCCCAAAACTAATTTTTAAAAAAATCTTCTATTACAGATGTTTTATTATATAAAACAAAAAAAAAAAGTCCCTGAAGTAATCATAGTGACCACCCAGGTCAAATGAAGAAAGGACTCAATTCCCCACTGCTCACCTTCAGCACATTGCTATAAAGGTAATCACAATATCAAGCAATATTGCTTTCATCTCCCCGAGTGTCAGCTTTTATTGTGGCTAATATTTTTCTGACACGGTCCATGTGATATAGGACTCCAATAAGTCAGAGCAATTTCTTCCACTGTTCCACTACAGTCAGCCTTTTTAATCCAAGAAACACCATATCTGCTGGAGAAGGACAGATGTGTCTGGCCTCCACAATAAACACTTGGCTTGGCAGGATAAAGCAATGCATATTCCAGATCCATATTTTTTCCACTCTTGTTTTAACAGTCACATAGGCTTTTCCCGTTGCCCAGTGAGAGCAGGTCTGTCTCAGAGCAAAACAAGCTTCCTGAAGGCCCGACAGCAAGCACCCAGATGTCAGCTCTGATTACACTGCCTGGCCCCTCGTTGCACCAGCCACCAGCTCCACAAGTACATCCTGGAACATTGTCAGAGTGACCTTCATGGGAAGGCTGTCCACCCCGGGAAACAAAGAAGATATTTTTATAATTGCCTGTCTGTAGCACCTTCACTTTGTGTGTTCTTATCTCTGGAATCAGCACTGTTCTGACTGTAGTAGAGGAGCAGTCCAATTGTAGGCAAACAGTGTAATTGGGGCAAAAATATTACTGAAATAAAATAATATAGAACAAAATAAAATATTACAGAATAAAATACTACAGAACCAGTCCTTCATTACCCATATATCTGATAAAGTTGTCATGAATTCCATTTTGACCCCTATACTTGCCCTCATCCCAAGCTTTGTGGCTATTCTAAATTTTATTTTACTTGGCACATCCTTCTGATAGAGTTTTTGATTTTTCTGTCCTTCTTGTGCTTTAGAATTCCCCACCTCCCACAAATGATAGGACTGAATAAATCCTCTGGACCCTGTCCCAGGAGGAAGGGGCATTATCTAACAAGGGTTCAGGGGCTCATCACTCTCACTCCCAAATGCATTTTGTCTCTATGGGAAAGACTTCTCCTTAAATGACACACAAAACTTGGCAAGATGAATCTCTGAAACAAGCTGCATGATCCTAGATTTGCAGGATCAGGCTGCTTAGTGCTGCTCAACTTAAAATACTGCTTTGTACACTGATACCCATTTCAGCCTCCTACACCACCAAGCAAACCCTACAGAGCACGAGCTTGAAGGCTGTCGAGAAGGTTGACACCATTTAATAAATCAGCTCTTTGTGATGATATTAAACTGAAGGCAGACAGGCATGTCTTTCTAGCAGACACTTGGGAGTGAAATTATGGTCTTTGGGGGCTCCAGGAATATTCTCTTTCAGTCCCTGGGGAGTGTCTGTATTCCCAGAAACTGATAGCATTAACCTTCTCTCCTCTTCTGCGAGTAAATACGAGCATCCTATTGCAAAAACAACAAGAGTAGGAGTTCCCAAAGCAGGGTGCCATCAGCAGCTCTCTGCCATCCTCACCCCACACACCTGCCTGCTCCCTGCTCCCTGGGAGTGTTTATTCAACTCCTTCAAAATGCCTCAGCAGTTTGTTTTGCAGAAATTTATGCCTTAGTTATGGCACCATGATTTAAGATATAAAAAATAAATTAAGGTTTATAATCCATGAGCCTCCATCCTCTCCAAAGTAATGAGATTTTGATAGATGTTTCACTTTTAAACTCTCAGACCCTACAGATAGATGAGGGAGACATTCTAGAGCGTGGCCCATCTGGGTCAACATTGGGATTCCCAGGCTTATCCTGCAGGTACTTACAAGCACTAATTGCTTCAGAAGCCCTGTTCTTATATTTAAGCATGAATCCTATAGCCAGCAGTTGGCCTAAAGAGCCTGGCTACAAAAGGCAAGTATGATTCATGGTGCTAAAAACTGAAATCCTGTATTTTTTTCCTCTATTCCAGCTCAATGATCAGGTGGGATCACTCCCAGGCAGCGCAAGGCAAAATGTGGTAGCCTGTGTTACTCCTGGGTAGGAAAGGCAGTGCAGGATGGGCTTCACCAGGAGCAGGGGGTGGGATGGGAAACCCTGCACTGTTTTAGAAACTTTTTGGTTTAAAAGTCAGTCATACTGATTGGTTTTGTTGGTCTAACCACCCATTTTAAAGATATAGCTGTCAATAAAAGATACAGTGAGGCTCCATCTGGGATAAAGGATAATTATTAAAGAGAAGTTATTATTAAAATTATAAGAAAATAACTTCAATTTTCATAATCAGGAAGTTACTACTTTATATTTCCAGTTCTGTTTCATTTTTTTTTTTTACTTACTGCTTTTTCTAAAAAGCGACATTTTTTCCCCATGGCTTCAAAATACGACATTTTTATCCTAGTTTTGAGCTAAGAAAGTTTTTCTAGTCTATTTTATTTTCCTCTTCACAACCCAGCACAAAGGGCAGTGCAGTATGGAATTAAAGATGGAAAGGTCAGGCTGATCATCTGTGATTGCCATTAACTGCATCAATGGCAGCTCTGAACATACCTTTGCTCTTTCTCACTTTGTTAACCCACACACTCCATAATTCACACGTTCAAAAGATAAGTTTCTCCTCACTCCACAGCCACACAAACCCTCATTAATGTGTTGCTATTAAATCTTTGCACAGTTCTACAAAAGGAGAAGGAAGGGGCTGTGCAGTGGCACAAAATGCTTCTGCTCCCACAGTGAAGCAGGGGGACTGGATGGAGCTGCAGCAGGTCTGAAATGAATTAAAAGATCTGTCACACAGTATGATTCTGGGAGGATTTCATTTAATTGCAGGCAAGACAAGGTTTGTGGAAGTAATATATTTTATTAGATCAACAAGCAGAGCTACAAAAAGGAGAGCTCTTGGGCACATGTTTGTCTTCAGGCTGCCTATTTACCCAGTTATATCTAATAAAATCCACCATTCACCTGTCTACAAACATTGTCTGGGACATGTTCTTACACGATAACACCTACAACCATATTAAGGTGCATCTGATTTAATCATATCTGCTTCCCGGAGCATCTCCAAATCATTAACTTAATTTAAGCAGAACCAAAAGCCCAAAACACTACAAATTTGCTGGAAATTCCTGGGAGTTGGAACTAGTTGGTATTTAAGGTCACTTCCAAGCCAAACCATTTTATGATTCTATGAAACAGTGATTGCCTGGTGAATCTGGGAGACCTGTCAGGCCATGCTTCACCCTCCACTTCAGAAAAGGGTCATACAAATCAGTTCAGCTGTCTAATGTGAAACCTCAAGCAAATTTGGTCCAGTTTGGGAAACTGCCCCTTCTTGGCTATCCCTCCTGATGAACCAGTTGTGATGGTGGAACAGGCTGCCAGAGCAGCCCCAGGTTGCACTGACTGGAAAAGTGATGGCTGCTTGCCTTGCTTATCTCAAGCAAGTCAGTTATTTTCTGCATCCATTAGAATTCACTATAAATACAGCACAGGGCAATGCCCAGGTAATGAGGGCTGAGAGCTTTTGAGAACAAATACACAACATTTTACACATCCAGCTTTTTTAATTTGGTTGCGACTCAGTACATTTGGAATTGCACTGATTTAGTGAGATTTTAGGAAGCCAGCACATTGGGAATGGGGTTAGGATTAATAATTTAAGGTCAAAGGAGCTCTAAAGGCAATGTTAGAATAACAAGCTCTGCACCCTGATACCCACCCAGTCTCCTTAAGAGAGCAGTGCTGCCAAAAGCACCTTTACATGTCAGTGATCATCACTACATTGACAATATAACATTCATCTTATCAGCCATTCTCAACAGCACATCAAATTTTAGCAGAGATGGAAAGCACCTGTCACCGCTCAGCTGGCAGAGGTCCTGGACATCATCTCTACAGCCATGACTGATATCAAACAACCTGCAGGTTGCTGTGTGTTTTATATCACTCCTGCATCAAACTGCCCTACATATGCCTAAACTCTCAGCTCTTTGCTATTCAGACATGTTTATATTAGTTTGGGACTATGGGTTTAGGAATAACACCCAGACCTGGGAGAGAGGAACAAAGCTGTCTAGAGCAGTCACCAAAATAGCCACAAACACTGAGGTACTTTTAAAGACGACAATCAATCATAAACCAAGTGTAGCTTAAAACAGCAGAAAGAACTAAGCCACAGGGCATTTCCTAGGGATATACAGGAGGCCAGGGTTAAGGCCCAGACATGACTACACCCAGCCCATCATTAATCACCAGGAAATGCCTTTGTCTTGATCGTTCAGTATTTAAAATCATAGATGTCTGACACGGGAAGACCTTTTCAGTCGTTTTGTTCATCCTCCTGGTGCACTACCTCAGACAATCTTTCCCTTCAGTGTTTCTTTGATACAGCCTGCATTAAACCTGTGCTGTACCTATGTATTCCTCTTGAAGTAAAAGAAATGCTGTTATTAAATGGAAGAAGTCAAGATTCAGACAGAGAGAGAGCAGTAAATACAGTGAAAAGCCAAAAGAAATTGTACCAACTGCAATTTGCTTTGAGCATGGAGACCTCTGCAATTCTCAGGTGAAATAAAGTAGGTTTTGAAAAAGAAGAAAAAATGGGATTTCTTGTTTTGTTAAGCCTTTGCTGTTAAAAGACTTTACAGGAGCAAAACTTAAAGATTTATAGTATATATTGACTTCAAATTGTTGCCCTTGAGCCACAGCAGCAGAGCTACCACCAGGCTAGACCACACAGGTGTCCAGTAGAGGCATATCCACATGTTGGGGGACTCATGACTTCATCATCATCACATCATCATCACACCCCATGGTCAGACAGAGGGACACCACAGCCCCAACACCACAGAGGTGCCACACTTCAAACCACCAGTTGCTGACTGGGAAGCCTGGGAGCAAGGGAATGGTGACAGAGGAATAAGGATACCAGCTCTGAGCCATGGGAGGAACCCCTTGCCTGGGGTGTGATCCTCCTTGGCTAGCTGTCCTGGCTCCATGCCCAGAGAGCTGGGAAGCCATTGCACCACAGCCCTTGGGGTTCTTCTGCATTTTTACCCTTACTCCCTCTGGGATTTTGGTCATCCCTTCCATTGTACATTCTGTCACCTGTTGCAGAGTGACAAGAAGCAGAGCCACTCAGTAAAGGTGGGCTCAGATGTTGGTTTTAATGAATCATCTCAGGGATACTTGGCCTTGACTAATGAGTAGCTTCTGTGGGAAAACAACTGAATTAATATTCATCCCAGTGCCAGATTTTAAAGACCGTCTGTGCCAAGCGCTGTGGATTATTGGCAACAAGGCCCTGTTTTCCTCCCTCAGACATGTCAGTGTACAAAGCAATAAAAGTCACAAAGGGAAAAAAATGTTGCATTTTAGAGATTCTTTCTTTCTACAAAGCTAGCCATTATCTTGACTCTCTCTGAAGCCAGGAAACGTCCACTGAGTCAACATAAAAGTGACTTTATAATGGGTTATTCATCAACTGTTCATATTTGTGACTGACCTGACAGGGCTCATCTCCTGTAAGCAGAAAGCTACCACCTACAGCCAGGGCAGGGGTGAATGCATGGGAGAGAAAACACGAAAACAGTGCTGAACCTCCCTCACCCTGCCTGCAGAATCCTTTCTGGTGAAAATCGTTTTTAGCTGTTAATGCTGTTTTACGGCCCAATTACTCCTACCACCATCTGCTTCTTTGTGAAAACATTCTGTAGATGCTGAAGTAACCAGACCAAGCAAAAGGCTGAGGCAGACATTGTCATTAAAGTCTCATAACTAATGCTGTGACCAGGGCTGGGAGAACAGCTGTGGCCAGCGAGGACAGCAGCTTCTGAGCAAGAAATAAAACTTGGAGTAAACTGGAGGAAGAAGAGAGTTTATTAGAGAGATCAAGAAAATTCCCCATGGAAAGCTCTCTTTGAGTCCTTTCAGTTAGTGAATCTCATCTGTTCAAAGGACCAAATTCTGAAATTCAGAAGAAAAAAAACCTCACAAACTCAAAATTGCCTCATCCTGGAGCACACTGAGAAGGGTCTTGCATGCTCCAGAAAATCCACACTAATGAAGGAGCCCTAAGGGCTATATTCTTGCAGCAAATCTGCATCAACTCAATAACATCTTTGCAGAGGAGGGACAAAAACTATTTGACTAAGGGACAGCTTTAACATGATCCAGAGAAAGGGATGAACTCCTGCAGGGATTGGGGAAGTTCTCCGTTTCTCTTCCTCTAGGTTGAGCACCACCACGTTTCAGGTCTTGTTTACACTGCAGTGTTTTTGCTTGAAGACCGAGAAGCTCTCCTCAAAACAGAGCCCCCAGCTCCTGACACAGCAGATGCCTTTAATGTCAGTTCAGATTTAACATGCCTGGGGCCATGAAGTTCTTGCTCACCTTGACTAAGTGCTTTGAATCAGGGCTTGTGAGCTCAGGCTCCAGTGCCAAAGGAGCTTATGGGGATCCTGGAAACCTTGAGGGGTAAACAACTTGTGCTCATCTCCTTCCTCCCACTGAGAGCTTTTCAATCCCTGTGAACCTCCAGTGCTTTTGCAAGCTGCCCTGGTAGGAAGACACTACTGGACAGGACTAAAGAGCACCAATCATACCCTAAAGTTGGTATTAGCTCAGGAAGAAGTCACGGGCTGCTTTGAACACAGAGAAAATCTCGCACTCTGATTTTTATGCAAATTCAAATGGGGCATGCATATATTAAGAATGAAACTGCCAATCACTAACTTTGGAGTTTACTTCTCTGCACACCAAATGATTTCCCTGTATTCCCTGATTTCCACATATCCCATAGTGGTACAGGGCCAGGGTGTGTCTGTCATTCCAGCATAAACTTCAGTTTTATGGGTTTACAAATCAGATGTTTTAAATTACAACTGAATGAGACTGGAGACTCCTACACAAGTTGTCATGTCAAAAGTGAACTGGGGAAACTCATACATTTTTTTTATGCTGGGTATAGCATGTGCAAAAAGAGGCTGGGAAAACTACTTTTAAGCCTTTGGGAACAGTGTGGTTGCACTGCAGCCTCCTGGGAATTGTGCTTCAAGACCTGGGTTTATCAATATCCCAAAGACAGAGGAACACAGCAGGTCCTGTGTGCACATCATGGTGCTGACATAAGCAATGTCCTCATTCCTGGTGTCCTGGAAGACCACCAGCACATCACTCCTCAGCTGCCATTTCAGCCCTCAGGGACTGCTGATAGCATCATTCCTGGGACAGCTTTTATGTTAGAGCTAAGGATCAGCAGTTCTAGGGCTACTTTCCAAAAGAAGACAAATCCTTTGAACTATGTAGCCAAAGACACTGCAAATATTCCTTTAGCCAGTAAATAATCTTGGATTTTTATTATTTGCCAACCTTTGATTTATGAAAAAGACCTTTCTACAAAAACAAGGGAAGAAATCAACACATTTCTGCCAATACAAAGAGCAAGTGACTTCCACATAACCTGCAGTATAAAATAGCACCCATCAGTTTTGGGTGGTAACATTTAACCTAAAGGACTTAATAATGGAGTGTTGGTCACAGGCTCCCACTGTTTCTCTGCCTTAAACCTTTCATAAGCAAAATCATGAAGGTCCAGACCTTCAAGGTGTCTAATTCCCATCAATTGTTTTTCCAGGAATGAAGAACTATCCCAATTCTTATGCCCTGTGCTACAGCCCACACCATGCAACACCGAGGTTGCTTCACACACCTCATCAGAAGGTGTGGTAAGGATAAAAACCCTGTGACCTTCATGAGATGTTCATGCAGGTAAAAAGGAATGAGCTGGTTAAAAGGTTGCATGCATTATAGACATACAACACTTAAAGCTATTTAATTATAAAATTATTTATCTCATACTACACGGAGGAGCCAAATCCAGGTGAAAACTCTTTACCATCACAAACCATTGGCTGTGCACATTGTTTTTACACTGTTCTCCTTTCCATCAGACCTCTTTTTCAAAAATGACTCATTTCCCTAATATAAAAGCTATCTGACATTAATGGTTTTGCAGAAGGATGAAGCAAGAGGACTTAATTCTGGTTGTAGACTCAAGATTGAGTCATGACTGGGTTCAACAGTATTTCTTTAACTGTACATTTTCAAACTATTATATATTATTCTCCACTCTCTGGGTTCATAGCAACTCAAGGAATTTACATACAGTTGTCCTGGTTTCTGCCACAAATGAGGAACAAAATCTGCAAAGCTCTAAAATAGACTAGAAATAGTGGCTAATCTGAAGTTTCACATAATTATTAGAAAAATGCTTCCTTGTACATCACTTCTGAGTTCCAGGTTTTGCAGAATTCACCAGAGGTGACTGCACTGCAGTGGTTATTGGTGGGGCTGGAGAAAGAGTTGGAAGAAAAGGCCAAAAGCTGCATCACTGACAGGTCCTCCATGGCTGGTGGGAAGAAGGAAGGGTGCAGCCATTTGCTTCCTATGAAACATTATCCCATGGATAGGCAGCCTGACCCACTGCCCATGGAAGTTAAATAGAGTCTAACAAGAGCTGGACTTAGCTGACATTTTAGTCTCTTTGACTCAGCAAAATACTTCACCTCCATCCCTGCTCAGGATGGGACCCAATCACACACCCAGCTTTCCATCTTTGACATCAGCTGGCCATTAAAAATGGATCCTGAGCACAGAGGAACTCTGTAGCTGGGCCAGTGGAAATGCTGCTGCTCCAGCACAACTGGGTGACATCAAGAAAATCGAACGTCCCCTTCCTGTAAGAGCTCTGTGGGAAACAATGTCTGTGCAGTTAAAAATAAGCAGAGCACAGAGCCCTGGTGCCTGCTGGCTCTGTTTATTCAGGATATTTTGTTTATTGGGTACATTAGGAGTCGCTGCAGACTGCCTTTGACAAACATTTTCAGTATCAACAAAATCCTGGTAACACTAAGCAGTTCAGATTTGTAGCCTTTGAAACTCCTTTTCTAGACAACATTCATCTTCCTAATTAATAATTAATCGCACTGTGTTTTAAAGAGATTATCAGGTGTGATAGCAGAGTGTGCCTAAGGCAGTGACTTCATTATCCCTACAGAAGGAGTTTACTTTGTAGTTCTCCTGCCTGTCGCAGGGGTAGGTGCCAAAGGGGTCTCTCTTAGGTTAGAATGTCAAAGAGCAACGATTTAGGGCAGGAAACAATTGGGCTATTATTTTTCTTTTTTCTTTTTTTTTTTCCTTTTCAGTCTTAAGGAGCTTTTAAATCATAAATCTTGAGATGCTCCTTGTGTAATTTAAGCCTCAAGTCGAGTTTTCCTGCAGAAAGGCCCAATTCTGTGTAGGACCAGGTGCCCTTCCGAGGCAGGGGCAGGTTACCATGGCAGGAAGAGTTTACAAACACTGTTCCACCTACAGGCTTTGAACTGCATCTGTGCAGAGACGCTCCAGAGCATGCCAAGAGTGTCAGCAGGGCTGGAAACTCTGATTTCACCTACAGGACACTATCTCAAGTACACTCTCATCAAGAACTCACAGCGGATCCTGCCCAGACCGGAGCCAGTTTGTGGCCCTGACTTGAAATGTCAACAGCAGCATGGAAGGAGCTGCCCCCACCAAGGACTACTGGGCTGTTTCCAACATGATCAGCCGAGGATAGTGCTGGAAAAATTACTATTACTGATTATTTTCACTCATTTCTTTCAACTAGAGAGCTCTAAGCATTAATTCTGAAAGACCTTCTGCACTATCAGAGAGGTTTTTTATCTTATTTGTCAGTTTTGCTATTCCCATTGCCTGGTTTCAGTAGCGACAGATATTCATGCCTTTTTCCATTAAGCTTTTCTTCACCTTTAAGAGGTGTCATTAGGATTGTTCCTACTGATGGGGAAACAGGGAGGGCAATGTTCTGCCCAGAGACTGAACAGGTGAGACTGAAAATCAGATACCCTGACCATGCCTCCTCTCTAACCAGCAGGATAATAAAGAATACAAATCCCCAGATTTTTATAAGTGCTTTTCACAAAGGAGTTGCAGTGTAACTTACCACAAATCTGCAATTAAATATACTGGTTTTTAAAGCTGAAAACAAAAATCTAATGCCGACTTCCTTGATACCAAGGGTCCATTTCTCCTTGAATTGTCTCCTGTGAATTATCTTCTATTTTTAGGTCTTTTATTTTTAGGCTGCTGCATGCGATTGCTGGGCAGCTCGACCAGCCATTAATTGGAAATGTTTTACTTCTCATGCAGATTTATTTCTATGCTCTCTGCACCACTTAAACCAACCTGTCCTGGGAGCAGATGACAGGCTGCACATTTAAAGGGCAGCCACAAGCTGTGCTCCTCAGGTTCAGCGTGGCCCTGTCAGAAACCTTTTGCTGTTCTCTCCTCCTCCACCTGCACACGTTTGTGTCTGTGCACACATTTTTCTTAAACCATGTCAAACTTTATGAGTATTAGGGCCATATGGCAGCAGTTCAGCAAGCTCTGAGTGTGCAGCTGAGATTCAGAGAGTCCCTGAGCACAGTGGGTGAGTCCCAGGGATCTGACAGGGAGGGGTGGCAGCTGGAAATCCCAGCAGGCTGCAGGTCCCTGCATTTTTGGCAGCTGCCTTACAGACTTCGAGGTACTGTGCCACCCAGCCAAGCTGGAAGCTGAGCTTAAGAGAGTGGTACATGATCATAACCGCTATTTTTAATACTATTGTTGCTACCTTTCTCAGTAACCTAGACAACAGCAAAAAAACTCTTTTCTTTCCAGTTTCAGAGCACTACTCCACTGGTTTGAACTACTGTTTGAGCTGGAGTCAGTGGCAAAGCACGAGCTGGGAATAAAACCAGGCCCTGTTCAACTGGCATCTCATTTAAAGAGACTTTTAACTCCACAAAGCTCACATGCCTTTGCATCCACCACTTTAAAATGCTGGCTAAAAATATTTGCGTTATCTGAAGTCAGATGAATAAATCCTCCCCACTGCTGGGTACACAGTGTGGCAGTGCACAACACAACTGCAAATTTATTTGTTAGAAACCGTACATCTGTTATGATTTACGCTTGCCAAAATTTAATTCTTTATGGCAACAATTGTTTCATGATGCTTAAAGTTTTTCACCTCTGTGCCAGGAATCTCATATGGGATAATTCCATGACCTTGGAATCCAGCAGATACATTCCACATCTGTCTGGTCTGGGAAAGCCCGAGTTTGTTGTGTGAAAACCATAGTGGGAAAGTAAGACCTGGAAATATCTGAAAATACAGAAACTGCAGGGCTGCTTCTTTTTTTTTTTATATATACTTTTTTCTTTAATTACTAGTTTCAAGTGCAGTAAATCAATCTCACAGAAGTCGTTACTTTGCTTCTGTAAGCAGACATTCACTTCTGATCCTATCTTCACATTAAGGAATATGGTATAAACATTACAATAATTCTATCTCTGGAAAAAAAAATAAAAACCACAGCCTTTAAATATTAAAACTAAAACTTGTTCAAGGCTGCTTGATGTTTAAACAGAAAAAGAACCCAAGCTACTGCAAACAAACATCTTACTGGTGCCTGTGAAGATTTAGGATGGCAGAAAAACTGTAGTTGTCCTGGAATCTCAGGGAACTTTTCTCATTAGACTTCTTAGCAAAAAATGAACCATAAAACAGCTTTGTGAGCAGTGAACTTAAAAAGCTCTGGTTTCCTGTGATTCTTCCCTGTGCACATTTTTCTGTTATTCTAATAATTTGGCTGAGCTCCTGCTGCAGCCTCACTTTCCAAGGGGCACTGTAGCATTTCCATTCACACAACCTACACCTCAAATAACCTGCACCCCAAATAAACTCTGCAACACTGGAGGGAGGAAGCTGAACAGAAAGCCATGATAAAAATGTTATAGTAAGAAATACACAGAAAAGGTGAATGTGTTTGCTTGATAGAAGGGGAGACTAATTAGATTTATCCATACTAACCAGGATGATATTCCTGGTTTAAAGCAGGAATTGCTGTTCTGATCATCACTGGGACTATCAGTCTCCCTTTCAAAAGGTTTCAGTGGTTTCTCTTCAATCTGCAAATCCTGAAGGTGCCAATCCACTCACAGGCTGTGTCCTTGGGCAGGACCAATGTCCTTACAATGTCCCAAAGGGATGGCACAGAGCAAGGCAGCAGGGCAGGCTAACCAGAAATGAATTACTAATTTATGAAGTTTAACAATTTTAAATTCATGTGGTCCTGGGTGCCTTAGACAAGCTTTTATGCTAGAAGTCACAAGATTCCACTTGGAACCAGTATCTGGGATACACCAAAACTTTATAATAAAAAGTAATAGCTTATTTGTCTAAGGCAGGATATGAATGATCATAAATCACAGAATGGTTTGGGTTGGGAATGACCTTAAAGACCATCTCATTCCACCTCCTGCCATGGGCAGGGACACCTTCCACTATCCCAGGTTGTTCCAAGCCCTATCCAGCCTGGCCTTGGGCACCTCCAGGGATGGGGCAGCCACAGCTTCTCTGGGCACCCTGTGCCAGGCCCTCAGCACCCTCACAGAAGAGGATTTCTTCCTTGATATCTATTCTAAACCTACTCTCTTCTGAAGTCATTCTCCTGTCCTGTCACTCCAGGCTCCTGCAAATAGACTCTCCATCTTTCCTGCAGGCTCCATTCAGGTGTTGGAAGGCACAGGTAGGTTACCCTGGAGCCTTCTCCAGGATGAGCAACCCCAGTTCCCTCTGCCTTTCCTCACAGGACTGGGGCTCCATCCCTCTGATCACCTCAGTGTCCTCCCCTGGGGAGGGGAACCCAGAGCTGGACACAGAGAGCAGAACAGAGCAGCAGCATCACCTCCCTGGACGTGCTGCCATGCTGCTTTTGAAGCAGCCCAGGTGGCTTTCTGGGCTGCATCAAATGCAAAGTGAGTAAATAAAAAGGTAAATGAGTAAATAAAAAGGTAAATGAGTACCTTGTACAAAAATCATGTGGCCAAGTTAACTTTGTAGTACTGGACACGCTGTGCTCCAAAGGAGGCTGCATTTTAGTGATATATGAAATGGTTTTCTGCATATGCAGCAGCCAAACAACTTGGCTGCATTTCTAGTGGTTTGGATTAGAAGACCACAAACATCAAAAAGCATATGTAAGAAGCTAATGGCTTTTCAACATATTGTGACAACAAACCAGCCAAAACTACTTTCAACCAGGTTGTAGAATAATGTCTTACTGGTGACTTGCAGCAATTTTTTCTACAGAAAAGCTTAAAATCAAAGATGTAAACTCCTGTAAAAATCACATTTAAAATATGAAGCTTAAACTATGTGTGAGCAGGAAGAAATACTGCTGCAGCAAAAGAAATAGTTGAAACTGGATGTTCATTCTTTAAAGCAGAAAAATATAGGCAATTTCCAAAGTGAGAAACTGAGTCACATTTTCAGTGGAAGGGTGAGGTGAGCAGATACTTTCTACAGAATGCAGTGTTAATGCTTTTCTACCCATTCAAGTCTTAACAGCTGTTTCAGCAAGAGGGGGAAAATAAAGGCCCTTGGTAACTCTTAAGCAAGCTGCCAATTTTCCACATGGGATTCAATGGCTAAGAAAATTAGATTTTCCTTGTCTCCTGCTGCTGCAAGGAATAACAGCACACTCAGTAACACTAGGAGCAATGAAAATTCCATATTTCTGAAAAAAAACCTTCTATTTCCTAAATTTTTCTCATATACTAAACATCTTCTTGATAAAAAAGATTCCCTTTTTAATATCTAGTATCTTTTTTCTGACAGTATATTTTTGAGGGGACACTGCTTGTCACATATTTAAAGTTCCTGAATTGTCTCCCTGTGTGATAGACAGGCGCTGTTACTTGCACTGACAATTTTGTGAGCATTGAGGAAAAACTATGTTCATAAATAAAATACATATTTCTGACACTCAAGAGGAAAGAAGGATGGAATTTTAAATGCCAGATATTGATTATGAATCAAATTCTGGCTGCTTTGCATGGAGGCACCTGTCCAGAAATCCACAGAGCAAGCAAAGCAAAGCCTGGGATGCATTCTGTGCACATAGAGCTGGATCCCAAGGCCACACAGTGACCAGCTCCTTACACCCCTCTGACCCACCTCCTCCCACACTGAGGGGTTCCAGCTCCCTCCAGTTCCTGTGCCACCACTGGAATTCATTACTGGTCATGTAACACCTGGAACTGTCACCACAGCCATATGTTGGCTATTTCTGGTGCATAGATCTGCATAGGAACACTCACAATCCACAGACAATCATATCCTAATGCTCTCCTGTTGTTCAGAGTCTCTCTAATACCTCTTTATAGCTTGTTACATCACAGTGCCTTGATACTCGTGTGAGATACCAAGGATCCAAATATTTATGTCAGAGGAGGGGGGGAAGCCCCGTCAGCATCTGTTTGCAGAAGTGAGATGGTGGAACTGAAGTGTCAGATAATCTCCCAAAAAGATGTCAGCATTTTCAGCTGCTTGACAAATCTGTCTGCCTGTGTCAGAGTAAACAAGAAGGTGGCTCAGCCACTTGGACTGAATTTAAGGCAAAACAAAGAACAAATTATCCGTTTTCTGATCAGGTCTCCTGCCCCAGTTTACAGATGTGCATTTGTAATATCCCCTGTAAGTCCCTTTGGGAACAACAATGAATGTACTCTGTGGCTGACCAGTATCAGAAGTATCAGAAATTTGGGAGTAAAAAAATCTCCCATAGAAAACAAATCTTCAAACAGTAAAGACACCAAGCATACCTCAAAATTACTCTGCATTTTCAGTTTACTGGAAAGAAGATTGTTCCACTTAAGACAATTCCATGGAACTGGTTGCTGAATTCATTTGAATTTTGAGTAGGTCTTCTGGTTTAAGTGGAGTTAGATTTATGCTGAAGTAAGAGATGGAACTAAACCCAAATGTCTTTAATACACAGCCTTGATCTTTACCAGGAAATGACAGAGTTTATCAGGCTGCCAATCTTACCTCTGTAATAATGAAGAAGTCATCACCAGGCTCTCCCTGCACGACAATTTTTTCTCCATCCTCAAACTGGACAGGTTCCAGTGCATCAGCCACTGTCAGCCGCTCCCATTTGTCCAGGGACTCTAAAATATTGAAGATCATAAAGCTATATTATAGAAACACTCCAACTTTGGCTGAAGATTCATATCTAAACTGACAGCTCTGCCGTGCCTGGTTCTATTATAAAAGAAACATTTCTTTCATCCAGGCACTTTGCACGAACCTCCATTTGGGAAACATGAATGTATTTATTCATTGTGTCTTAGCCATCAGTAATCACCCAGATAGCAATCTCAGAAGTTGGACAGGGAAGTTGGCTCTGGTTCCCCTTGCCTGCGATCTGATCCGTGCTGCCCTGGCACTGCCACGGCCTGGAGCAGCTGAGGAGCTGCTGGAGATATGGGAGCACCCGAAATTCCCTCACCACATCCCACTCCAGAGTCAGGACAAGTCCTGCAGTGCTTCCATCAGAGCTGCTCCCAGCTCCTGCTGGCCTGCAGGGTGGGTGGTGCAGTACCCATCTCAAGGATGGGTGAGACCTCCAGAGACAATGGGCAGACCCTGGTGGCACGAGCAGCAGGAGACCAGAGGCATCCAGGTTTATGGAAATGGCACCTCTTCATTTGCCAGCAGGATGGTATGCAGAGTGTTTTCCTTTTCATTCCCCCACTTAAGGGAGAAAAGTTATAAAACTTCCAAAAAATTTCCATAATTAAAAATGATGGGTCTGTTTTAGGATTAAGAGAGCAAATGCAGCCTGTGATAGGGGTCCCCATCACCCACCTGCCCCTGCCCCAAATCCCCACCCTGGCAAGGGACAGCCTTCACAGGGCACATCCAGGGCTGCGCAGTGTCCCAGTGCCCTCCTTTGCCTCTGCTAAGGGAAGGATTCCACCTGCCCTGCCCTCAGAGGAGGTGCCACCTGTGTTTCTCTCCAACACCCATTTGCATGAGAATTCAAGACAGTGAATTGTACTTGAACTTTTGTACTTTGATCAGATTTGACTGAAAAATTACAGGTTTAAAAGTTATTAAAAGCAACAGATAATACAATGATTTAACCTTCACTGCCTCAAAAAGCTGGGCTGAAATTCATGTCCCAGAGCTCTGCTGATTCCTACTTACTGTGAATTATTGAACTAATGTAAGTCAAGATACAGATTCTGACACCAGGATTAGATGTGTGCTATTCCATCAGACTCTGGTTTCCCCATTTTGTTCAAAATATTGCTTAGAAGGATTGTGTGAGGGTGAAAGGAAGTTCCTTAAAGTAAAAAAAAATGCCTTTTGGCTGAGCTCAGAAGGACACTGAGTCTGGTAACAAAACCAGACCAATTTGCTCAAAGCACTAAAGGTAAGTTTTGAGTTGACTGACACATCATCAGGTTTTTATGCCACTTTCTTGTTGCTGTTTGGGAAATTGATTGTTTCTAACATTTTCCCCACCTAAAGCACTTTCCTGGTGTGTTTGTGACCTTTGCTGCAGAAGAACTAACACCAAAGACCAAGCCCATATTGTCAATGCAACATTCAAAAACTGCTTTGTCTGATTAAAAATAAGCATAAAACTCTTTCATGCAGACTAGAGAAGACTTTTTCCTTTCTTTTTTTTTTAAAGAACTCAGTAATTAACAATGAAAAGAAAGAGCCTCTTGAAACTTCTTCTTCTGTTGGCTTTATGAAAAATTCAAAGCTAATTCTAGCTCTAGTCACGAAGTGTCTCTCTCTTGTCTAAGGGAACTGTACCACTACAAATACATTGGTTAATAATTCTTGAAAACAGAGCATTATATAGAATATTCCAGAGCATTATATAGAATATTCTACAAGTTCTAGTGGCAGAGTTGAAGTATCAGATAAATTAGACCACATGCAATTTTTTTTGCAATGTCTAAATTGTACATATCAATTCACGACTTATATTAAACTCTGGAAGAAAAATTTAAAATAATCACTTCTTTCATATCTTGTTTGATACACTATAAGCAACTACTGATAATCTAAAAGAAAATCCTTGGATTTTAAAAGAAAGTTACTCTTGCAATTATGTGGCTAATTACAGACACTGGGCAGGCCTTGGGAAAAAAGAAACATAAGAAGCAGGTAGAGCTTTTTCCACCAGGAAATCACTGAGCTCTGACCACATTATGGGATAAAATGAAGTTGAATTTTCAGTGCCATTTTGAGATTCTAAAATATATTTCTGCTTCGCAGGTGTCATCTACTTTTTAGACATGTCAAAGAGATCCTTACACATTTCACCTAAATTTCCATGTTCCTGCAATGATGTGTTATTTTGTTCACTGCTTTTCTGTACTTAAAAAAAGGTTCAAATCTTGAAGTTTTTCCTCTTTTTTTTTTAACCAAGATTCAAAAGCCACACTACAAATTAGGCTCTAATTACATTGCAAACCACATGTTTAAGGAAGCACATCTCTGAATAACCTTTCTACTCTGAAATTGTTTTGAGATGTCTCATTGTTGTAATTGCTCCTCATTAGTGCAGGTGCACAGATTCTTTTTTTCTTTAAATACTCATTGTAATTTGGTATAATTTGTGCTCTTAATTTAGGAAGATTTAAATTAAGCATAAAAGAAGGATTTTAAATGATGAAAACTTCATTAATAAGTGAGCAACATACTTGGCCTCACTTTAAGCATACAAATAAAATTGAAAATCTCATGGGTAGCATCTCTCAGAAGTTCAAGTATATGCTCACTGAGACACTCATATTTCAGGTACCTCAGCTTGAATGGTAGGTGAATATCATAAACAATAAAAAAAAAAAACCCAGAAAAATTATAAGTAGAAATATAAATGCTTTAATTATATACTAAATAAATCCTGAACTGTTTTTTTCCAAACAGCCCCAGCAAAAACATGATGTTTCTCCAACAGAATCAACAGCTCATTGTACTGTCTAACACTGTCTTCCTTATTAGAGGCTTTTGTTCTCCTAATGGTGATTGATTGGTTAGGCATTATGGGTTTGTTGTTTTTCCTACTGAAGGCCATCAAGAACATGTCCAAATTTCGTGGCTATCACATTAATCAAAGGGAAACAAAATCCAAGGACAAGAAGCTAAACAGATGTTTTAAGAATGTGAGACAGGGGCTGTAAAATGCAGAGAAGAAAAAAGATCAGTCCAGTTTGATTTGTAAGGTTGGTTTGTTTAGTGCACACAAACATCATATTCTTGCAGGAAAAAGCTTTTCACCTGTTCCCTGGGAGGATGTAACTGGACTTTATGACAAGTTCATATCTCTGCACTGCTTCCTGCTCTATCCACATGATCTTTACTCAGCAGCAGCTACTGCAAGTACCAGTGTGTGCCTGCTCCACCTTTAATGCCTGCTCCAAACCCATGGGCAGTGCACAGGAAAGGGGAAAAACAAAAAGGGCCCTTGACACTTTCATTCCTTCAGAAAAAACACAATGTGAGACCTTCTGTCTGAGCACCACTGCTTTCATCGTGCTATCAAAGATCAAAATTCATCCTGCCAATGCCAATAACAGAGGAACCAACATCCAAGTTCCAAAGGGCAACTGACCCAAAATGGAGACCTTGCTCAGGAATTCTTCGTACATCTTCCGCTTCCTCAGAGTGCTGCCCTGTTATTACAGGAGAGAGAAAAAGGAGGCACAACATTACACAAAGTATTTTTGTGATTTCTTCCTACAGCTGCTCTTTTTTTTTTTTTCCTCCCCTTCCAAATCTTAAGCATAGCCAGTGTAAACAGCCTCAGGCAAACGTTTCCCCATAAAATGTCTGGGCAAGTTGGATTGCTGATAAGCAAAGACAGAAGGACTCAAATTCAATCCTGCTGTAATTTCACTGACTTTACTGGTGTTACTGGACACTGCAGATGAATTGCATCCATTTGCAGGCATTCATTTTAAAGCCTGAACTTCATCAATTAACTGTTTAGCTAATTCAATATATATCTCGTTGCCAATGAGGCTCTTTGCAATTACAAAGTAGGATAAATCTTAAAATGTCTCACTCATGGTGAGTCATTTTTCTAGGTTAAAAACTTTTTAATTCCAAATGTGTTTATCTGTAAACCTGGTTAATATTCTGCACAGTGTTGTATCTATTGTTATGCTGAGCAATCCATTCACATTTTTATTTTAACAAGATTTAAGCATTTGGGGGCAGACAATCCATCAATGTATGTGCAGCCAACAGCACAGTCATTCCCACTCTACTAAGATTTTGTTGTGTGATAAATTTCTAAGACACATTCTCCTTACACGGTGTTTGATCAGCAAGACAGAAACCACAAGTCGCTGTTCCAGCACGCACTTTTGAAGGTGATTCATGTAGGAATAATTACAATGAAATTTTACCAACACAAAAATAATGACTGCATCCTTAGTTCCTTCGGCAGTGACACAAAAGACTCGTAAAAAAGTTCTTCCCAGGTACCAAAGAGGAACTCCAGGGCCTGCCTTGGAGCAGGCAGTTTGTTCCACACTGGTGACACCCCAAATCACTCCTGCCTGGGCAGATTTCCTGGGGATGTCAAAGGCTGCCTGATGCCTCCCACTCAAATCTACAAGGCACAACACAAGGATGATATTCTGATCTTCTCAAGGAAAGGAAAACAAAGATGCCATTTATTCATAGACTGGGCAGAGAGGATGTAAGCAAATGTCAGTGTCTGCCATAGAAAAAGCCATTTCTCTATTCCTCCTCCTCCAAGTGACCACCTGTGAACTCTGGAAAGTGGGGATAGAGAAGGGCAAAGGAGAAGAAACAATGTGAAAGCATTCAGAAGTGTTTTGGGTATGAAAATGGGAATGGCTGGTGTATTCAAGGGCACTGATATAACTAAGAATTAAATATCACCCCTCTTCCTACACGTGCTGTGCAGGTGGGGCTGCAAGAACTCCCAAAGCACCACGAACCCTTCCAGCAGCATCAACAGGCTTTGGCTCCACCTTGGGACCCCAGCACTGCCAGGTGCTCTCCTCTGGGGACAGCTGCCATTTGCGCCCTGTCCTGGGGTCACCCCTGCTCCCAGCAGGAGCTGTCACCCTCCCCAGGTAGCTGTGGCTCAGCAGCAGCAGCAGCTCCCGAGGCTCCCCCTGCTCACCCTGCCCATAGCTGTGGCTGGTGATGACAGTTGTGCTCAGCGATAGCATCGCTAACCCTCGCCTGACCCCTCTGTCTGACAAACTCTGTGCTCAACCTCGGGGGGCCCCGGCAGCATTTGAAGTGCCAGAAAGAAAAAAAGGAGAGAACTTCAAACACAGGAGGCTCTGCGAACCACGCCAGCCTCTGACAGCTCGCTGGGAGACAAAGAATGGAAAACTGGACACTGCACAGTTGCTGCTTTCCTCCCTGCAATCGAGTGGAAACGAGAGCAGCAAAATTGACAGCTGTGGAAAACCAGATTGGTGGTTTAGTTTGATGGGCTGGGACACCCAGGGACAGATGTGGAAAATGCTTTTTAAATGACTTGCGGACACAGATGAATTTTAAGAAGTAGTAATCAGTAGCCATAAGTGATGCCTGACCACGGCTTTGAGTATTTAGAGATGCAGACAAGACCCGGAAGGTGGGAATTGCAGCCATCCCACCTGGCCCAGAGAGGAAGAGCCCACCACTTCCTCCAGGAGCACAGGTGTCTTATGCCTTGGCTAAACTGAGCCAGGGCAGCAGTATGGAATCCACAGCGGAGACAAGTGCAAATGCAGAACTGAAGTGGAAATAATTAATTAAATGTGCTGTTACAATTTTTTGTCTTGTCATAGTATCTAGAACCCCTCTTAATACATAGCTACACTGACTTAAGTATCCCCTGTCTCAGAATGATCCCACAGGGGTAAGGGAGCACATGGGCCCAGGAAGAGCCAGGGGCTGGGGCTTGGGGCTGCTGCTTCCCAGCACATGCACTGAAAGCCAAGGTGACCCAGCTGATGGCTCCTGACTCACCTGCAGGATGGCTCCATCCAGCCCTCCCTCCCTCTCTCCTCTGAGCCACCCAACAGCAGAGCTTCTCCTCAGGGTGCCCAGGCAGGCACAGGAGCTTTCTCTGCTATTTCAGAGCATCCAAGGCTGGATCCAGGTTGGCACAACCAGATCCCAAATTCAGTTCCAGGTAGGAGAAGCCTGGCTCATCCTTATGCACATTGTTTTTACTTGAGTGTGTTTTCCTGCTCCAGCTCTCACGAGCAGAGTGAAGGGAAGGATTTTGAGAGATCAGTACTGCAAGCTAAAAACAACCCAGCAGTGGAATTACAGCCAACCAACCATGTGTTTATTTCCATTGGTATTAACTATCTTTTCTCCCATGAAACAGAGAGAGAACATAGAATCATAGGATCATAGAGTGGCTTGGGTTGGAAGGGACCTTAAAAATCATCTAGTTCCTTCTCACCTTCTTTGGCCAGCCTGATATTCCTCTCATCCCCTTCCAGGCATAATGTCACCTCTGATCTCTGATGTCATTTTTACACTTGTTTTATTTAGTTGCTTGACCCAAACTGCAGAGGCCAGGGGTATGAACAGCATCACAATCTCCTCTCCTACCCTTCAGGTACCTTCTGCAGAAGTGCCAACCTGCACATTCCCTGGCACAGGTGCTGAGTCTGTCCTCATGCAATATTTTTATGGATCTTCTAGAAGCAGCAGCAATTAAGACAGTACCAAGATTTACAGACTATGAGATGCTGAAAGTTCACTTAGAGCAGGAAAATAACAAGAAAGGATCTGGAGACATTAGAAATGGGGCTAGAAAATAATAGAATGAGCATCCATTTGGAAAACACAACTAATAAAACACATATCCAAGGCAGAGATGCTCGACAAAAGACCAGTTGTAAAGCTGAAAGAGATTCACAGACAGGAGGTGAGACCTGCATCAGACTGCAACAAGAACACAGCCAAGGCTATTTTGGTCTGCACAGGCAAAGATATCATCCAGGAATGAAGTTTAGAGGCTCCATCTCCGTGGCTCAGATGTGACGGCGCCTGGTGTGCTACATTCTGTCTCGGTACCTCTTCTCCAGAAATGTGCTCCCAAACCCAGCAGAGCTTGAAGAAATGCTAACACGCTTGGGGAGAGCTGATAAGGAAGGAGCAAAACAAATGCAGCCTGTATTCGTTGGCTCAGCACTGGGATCATAGGTATGTCATCCTCATAGCTAGAATGCACTGTGGCAGGGGTTTTTAGTAGACAGTGATAATTATCTACAGATTCATGACAGAAAGAGAGGGCAATTCAGTACAGCATAACTTGACATAGCTCAAAGTAATGGGAAAAATTAAGAGAATCTAACTTAAGATCAATACCAAAAAAGTTTTCCAATGAAGGAATTATTCTCTCACAGAAAATTTTCCCAAGGGAAGCACTAGAAATCTTAGAGCTTAAGCCAGATAAAAACAATAGTAAATGTACATGAATAATTCTGCACTGGCAGGGCTCTTGATGGCATGTTTTAAAAAGTCTTTATTAATTCTGTTTTTTTCTAACCTATTAATATCTTATTTCAATAGTCACTGCTTCTCCCTCTCCCCCCTCTCCTTTGTTCACTTTCTCCCTGGTTCTGAGCTGTCAGGCACAAGCTCATCTCCTTAAAGGCAGTGGCTCCCATTAACTACAAAGCCTTGTTAATATTCTAAGCTGCAGTGCTCCTCCCTGAGACAGTCCCAAAGAGAAACAAGATCACTCTCGTTTATCAAATCCACACAGAAAAGCCTCAAGATCATTTTTAGGACTATTTAACATTGCAAGGCCTAGGCTTAGCTTAAGCAATACACAGGCTGGGGAAAATGAATGCCTCAGAGATTGTAACAGGTCCTGTTGAGTTCCTATTCAGCATCTGCTTCACCTCATTTCCAACTGCTCCTTCCCTGTTTTCTTCCATATTTTATTTTCATTCCTCCAGTCCAATCTTTCTTTGTCCCTCCAGCACTCTTTGTGTCTTGTTTCTGATTCATTTTCTCAGGTGGAGCTGTCTGAGTCCTTCCTAGAAATCCCCACCTTCAGTAAGATGCCAAACAAATGTCAACCAAGAGGCAAAGCACAACTCAGGTTTCAAAGAAGGCGTTATCCTGGCAGGAGGTGCTGGAATGGACTTCAGGACTGCACAGCCCCATTTAATCCCTGATCAAGCTGTTCCTGAGTGATGCTTTGGGTGTGCATTCCTGCTGGAGCATGGAAGAAAGAGCTCCTGTGCATTCTGGCCATGGGCACCAAGCAGCCCACACGGTCCTGGTGCTCTATGCCACATGTCAGGTGGTTTGCAGCCTTTGGAGGTGCTTTATGCTTTGGCCACCACACAACCTACATTTTATGGTGACCCAAAATCCTCCTGACTTTATTTTATCTCAGCTGAAAAAAACCCTACTTGATAAAGAATTTGTTCTTGGGTTCAAAGCTGCAAAAAGACAGTAGAAGAAACCGAAAACAGCATAAATAAAATTAAGTATAACATTAGGAACCGACTATCCTCGATTTGTCACAACTTACAAACCAATGTTATAACTCACTTTCTGTCAGCAGTTTGCCAAATAGGCCAAATGTATTGAATCCCACACAACTCCACTCTCAGAGCCAGGTACCTTGGACCATGGAAAATAGAGGGTAGTTAAATTATCCTGGACCAAGTCCTCCCAAAGAAGACATTGCAAGAAATTAATACTTCAAATTTTCTCAGTCTGGGAACAGAATTGTCTAGGGGATCAATCTGATGTTGGGATACAGACATTTGCTTCTCTGGTATTTGTGGTATTTGCTATATTTAGAATACAAATATTGTACTACCCTGGGATGTTCCCCATTCCGTGATGCTCTCAAATCCAAATTGCAAAGAAGAGGGCAGCAACTGAATTCCAGGAGAAGCCTATGGCAGAAAAAAATCCTTTGCTCTCTCCCAGAAGAATGTAAGTAAATAAATGTTGGATATATACACAAGTGTGTGTATCTGTGGCCGTTTGCACACACACAGAGAACATATACATAAAAGAATTTGCAACGGAGTGAAAAGTATGTAACTCAGCAGAGATGATTCTATGAAATAAATGGAACACACAGATGGACAGATAATTTGTGAGTGTACCACAGAGGGAACATGTTGAAGTGGTTTTTTGTACCCCATCTAATACAATGAATTTCATGGTGTAATACTTTGTCAAGGGCTGCAGTGAAAGCCAAGCAGTTTCACTGCACGTTCTGACAAAAAGACCTATCCCAACATTTACAATCATCACAGCTGCTAAAACAAACTTGAATGTGACCTTCAAGCCATCAGGATACCTAAGCTGAGACTATGAAATATAAAGAAATATATCTGTTTCAACAAACTTCCTCTGGGACAGGCTAAATAATAAATGGATGACAACTGTAACTAAAAGCCAGCAGGAACTTTCTGCATCAGGCTTTGTCCATCCATAAAAAGGAAACCCCAAACTCCAAACCTCCTGAGATGCATTTTATTCATACCATAAACCAGTCAGGATCAATGAGACACGTAAGTGGGGAAAATGGCACTAAGCAGAAATAAAAACAAGAAATTATTAAATGCAAAGCTAAGGACCAAAATAGTGCCTGCAAGGAGAAACAAGGTGGAGAGACAAGTGTCTCATGACAGGATAAAATCTTTTTGGCAAGTGTGGATCTGAAGGCATGATTTGCAAATAAATATTTACAACCCGAATAAAATTTCAACACTTGACTGAGAAAACACGGGCCTGGTCATGGCAGGGAAGGAATGCAGACAAGAGAAATAACTATCTGGGGCTATGGAGGGGCTTTATCTGACTACAGGAAAGATCTTTGGCATAAAAAGGTCATTTATTCCTTGGACAAAAGGATTTGCAACCAGAAAATACGAAAAGAAAAACTTGCTTGCTCCCAAGTTTTGAAACCATCTTAAATTATACATTTCAAAAGGTACCCTAAACATTACTACTCCTTAAAGGCAGAAGCATTTCTACATTCAAGTACCCAGTTAGAGGCTAAATGGCAGGAAACCTTGTTTCTGGGAGTTGAGAGGCAGCTACTACTACACTTGAACTGAGCACAGCAAAAGCAGCCCATAATGGTAGAGTCAGCTTCAAGTATGAAATGCAGCCACTGAAACATGATGTAATTAATTCTTAGACTTGAGGAAATGTGCAGAGAGCCACTATAACCTGCCCTCACATGACTGCACAAAGACAGGTGTCCCATTTCACCTACAGCAACAAAATTATCCACCCTGCACCTACAAAGAAATGGGAGGATGACAGGATTCACTCACTGTGGATGAGTAAATTGCATTCACCACAAACTGCATTTAAAATTGGACATTTTCTATACCTGCAGCAAGTAATTTACCATGAAAAATTTCCTATCTGAGTACTGGGAATACTACAATAATGCTGTCTGGCTATCCAACACAGGGCAACAGACCACCAATTTTTAGTGGCCTCAACTGTGAAAAAAACACAAGAAGCAAGAGAGGCAGAGAAATATATCCATGTTAATCAAAAGGTCTCATTGACTGCAGGAACTGAGCTTGCTAGGTAAGGTACAGCAGCACTGGCCCAGAGAACATGTGAATTAATTTGAAAAGCACTTAGCAGTACCCTAGAATCAAACAGAAGTACAACCATAATACTCAGCTTCTATGTACGACCAAAACTAGCATTAAAAACAATCTTTTCCACTTGGGACTTTAAATTCTTTTAGCAAAGTCCTGTCTCTGCATCAAATATTCATCTGCTGAAGTGTGCTATCAGATGATAATGGACACATGACCAAACTTGACAGCTCACAGGGCTGTCTGATTTTAGGTACCTCTAGTTCCACCAACACTGAAATCACCTCCAGGCTGCAAAGCCTGTGAACCAGTCCCTTCAATTCCTTACCACAAGCTCACAGGCAGCTGCAGAAAGCTCTGCTTAAAAAGCCAAGGAATATGTGCCTTGTCCTGGCATTTATTTCCCTCCTACATTCCTCCCATTTTGAATTTTGGATTCATCCTTGTAGCTTGCAGGTTCATCACACCAGTTATCCCAGACACCCCTCCATGCATCCTTGGAGGACATGGGACAAGTAAGTTGGGTGTGGCTCTTACATCTCTTTAGAAACTCTCCTGCTCTGTGTTTTAGAAGTACCTCTGCCTGCTTGCCTGCACTGGGAACCTTTCAAAACTGTTCATCCTGTTTACCCACAAGAGAGAAGACAAAACACTTTTTATAATTATTCCTCTATTTTGTCTTGTAGCCATCAGGCTGAATATTTTGGGATAGAATAAATTTCCATCAGCTGTACTCTCCTAAATGCCAGTGTGATGTTTGTTTATGTGACACTGAACTCAGCCCATAAAATAGGGAGTGAGCACCAGCAGTGCTCATACAGACACCCAACAGTCATCACTCAGGGTAAACAAAGACCACTTTTACACTGCTGCTTAAGAATTAATCATTTAAGGGTAAAGTCTAGTCAGTTCCTTTGCTGTTTTTTCTGTTTTCTGTAACACCCACTGGAAATACAGATGATCTCAAAATTGTTAATCTGAGAGCACAGTGTCATTCCCTTCAGAATGGAACAATGCAGCTTTTAGAGAAAAGTCCTTTTGAGAAGCAAGCTTTACATAGAGTAATGTCTGTTAATTATCGAAAAGAAAGGAATATTTTATGGAGAAGGAAGATATGCGCATGGACATTGGAAACAAACTCATAAAAAAGTTATGACTTTGCTGAAGTTAATTATCTGTCAAAGTTTCCATTATAAACTCACCACTGAAGAACCAACAGCAAATCCATAAGCTAGCACACGCCCCAGGTGCCACAAAGGGCTGCAGAGCTTTGCTGCAGGGATGAGGGAGTTTGAAAGGAGCAGAGCAATGAATCATTAGCAGCTACAACCCCATGGTATGTGTGGCTAACAAAGATGGAGGGCACAGTCCAAGCAAGACTTTTTATTATTTTAGTGGAGCTGGATTTACTTTCCATCACCTGCCTTGAGGAATGTAATACAAGATCAGACAAAGACTTCACAGGAAAGGGGTGCTGCTGAGAGATATTTCCAGGCTCACGATAAGGAGAGGATTTGCATAGCTTTGGTGGGTAACAGAGGCCTCCTGAGGTTTTCATTCACAGAGCAGTTATGCATAATGTTTCTCAATTGCATTTCTGACTCAGCGCCTTTCTGCTGATTCCTGTCCCCTTTTCTTTCAGTTCCCTCCATTCAGTTACTCTGTGATTTTGTCATGGCCACTCTCTTTCATGTGGAAGCACCAGAGGACTGTGAACACAGAGCTGCAAAGGAAAGTGAAGCATACCTGCTGCATGGGGAAGCCCTTCCCAAAAACTCACCATCAGGATGCGCCTGTAGCTGTCTCTGTCAATGCCCCAGAGCTTCAGGTCTGTCTTGGCCTTGACAGTGGCAGCCCTGGGGGTCCCATAGATCAGCGCCAGCTCCCCAAAACTGCCTCCTTCTCCAATGCTGGTCACCCACTCCCCGTTGACATAAACCTGCCACAACACAAGACAAAAGAAGCAAAAGCAGTTTAGGGACTTAGTTGGAGTTCTCCTGACTGCCAGTTACCAAAAAGGCCATCAGCAATTTCCTTTCTGTCAATGTTGGGGACACAGAAGGAAAACAAGAGCATGACACTTCCAACAGTTGATCCCCAAAGAGGGGAACTACTTGCTCTGTGGACAGAATTTCAAGTTGTCTTGTTTCAGTACAATGACTTTATTTACTCTCTGGGTTTCCAGCTCCCATGGTTAGCTGGCATCATGTTTTCTCCTTTGTGTTCAAGGCTCAGGCAGTCAACAAGCAGAACTGTCACAACTTTGGTTTTTTATTAACACTGTCAGACTTGGAAAGAGGGAGGGTTGTTGATATGTGTAATGAGGATTACTGAAATGTGCCATGGCCATGAAATGGAAAACAGTCAAAACAAGGAAATAACTTTTGAAAATGAACTTTTTTTTCTTCCCTAAGCTTAGTGCCTCCAAAACCCATTTAAATGTAACTATATACATCTTCTCCCTTAGTGAAGATGACTAAGGGCTTTGGACTTGAGAAGCTCTAAGCAGAATGACCCTTTAACATCAGCTCTAGGAACTCAGGGAGCAGAGATTGACCCATATCCTTTTTTAGGTACTATATCCTCTTGGAATATGGTGTGGATTGATACCACTGTTGCCATATTTTTCCTGGATAATGTTTAATTTGAGAAGACTTCCTGCACTTGAATGCTATGTGACATCTCCCCTGGAGGAAGGGGACTGCAGGTGTTTTCTGCTGGGCAGATTTTTCCTCTCTATTTATTCATGCACAATGCTGCTCATGAGCCATAAGAGTTCATGCAAAGACTGCTGTGGACTGTGCATTCTGCAGCTTGCTATAAACTACACAAACCCTTTCAATCCTGTCACTGTGCCTGTGAGTTTGGAGGGCAGGAAAGGCTGGGTGCATTTACTCAGGGCAGAATACACCTCAACCTGTTACAGACCAGTAACAGCAGAAATTAACCAGTATTAATTTCATTTGCTTGGAAGTTCTATGAAGAAAAATACTGTGAAAAAAAAAGGCAGGTATTCTCATCTTAAGCAGAAAAGTATTGCAGAGGCAAAGACCATAACCTGACACCAATTAGTGAGTAATAAACTAGCAGTTTTTAAAAAATGCATGAATTAGAGCTGTGCTCAAGCTGGGCATGAGAAAAGATGATGACCGAAATAAATGAACTGGGGTCAAAACTCAACAACCTGTCAGTGTTAATTTTAATTCCATCTTCGTTTTATGATTAAAAGGCTTATTACAAAATACAGCTGGAATCAATCCCAATTTATCTTCACAATATTCAATTAAGATTTGCTCCAGCTCCTACTGAGGCCAGTGAAATGCTGGTTCAGTAGGAGATGGATGAGGCCACGAAGCAGTTCAGCTGATCAAGAGACCTCTTGGGTATCAGCTGAAAAGGAGCAGCTGAACTCCAGGCAATGTGGTGGCTCCTGGTGCTCCTGGAACATCTGAGGATCAAGGGGCTTAAAAATAAAGGGTAAAAATAATCCTAAACAGGCAGGTGGTTGCAGACTGCCAAGAAAAAGTTGAAGCCACAAAAGCTAAAGCTTCATTTCATCACCATGACAGGATGAATGTCACCCAGGAGAATATCACACAAGAGAACAGCAACAGCCTTCCCTTTCAAACTTTCACACTCACCGTGGAAAGAAAATCTCACAGAACATTGAATCTACTTTTGATTCTCCTCATCATGAAAAAATGAAAGCAAAAAAAAGAAGTTTTAAAAAAGCCAGGCAAACCCAAGCAGTTTCCTGGTGAAATGAGCAGGTAATTCTGTGGCTTTTTTTTTTTTCTGTGAGACAGTCAGGAGAAATGGATGAATAAAATGAGGATTCTGAAAGGCTTGTTATATAGTGAGAATGTATGAACATTTCTAAATTCTATTAGTTCACTGCAAAATTTCCCAGATGCATATTTGACTGTAGTGATACCCTCTTTCTGTGGGAATTGCACTGGATGGGTTCATGGGGTTTGCTACACTACAGTAATCCATGAGTCCTCAGTAAAAAATCTCAGGGATGGTGGGGAAAATCTAAATTCCACTGGGTTTTGGATCATATCCTGAATGTCAGCTGACATGATACCCTTGACTCTTTTTCAGCACACCAAAAATACATGTGTATGTGTAGAGTACATGCTCTTCTGTTGAGCAACACAGATTTCGTTACTGCAGAAGGGTCTGAATTATAAGCAGGAAAATAAACTTATTCCAACACGTATTTTTTAAGCAACATGGTGACATTTCTTGTTAAGGCAGTGTGCAGGATGTGACTGCAGCCCAGAGAGGGGAATTATGCTGGTAAAACTCAAGACTGAGCAGGTAAAGGATGGACATTTAACATTGCACAGTCGTTATTTAGAGAGGCTACTACTGAACTGCTCTAAGACTCCTTAAATATTGCTGTCTTACTTGACAAGACTGTACAAAACATGTTTGACATCTCCCCTTAAACAGTTTATGCAAATGGTCATTCCTCCACCCTAAGGGTGTCAGGTTTAAAGTCTCTGAGGTTAAACCAAATCACTGATCTGACAGTCTTTGGGCCCAGCACTCACTCCCCCAGTAAAATGTCATTTCGAATATCAGTCTCTGGAAAAGAAAACACTTTGAGAATAAGTTGTTTTCTAGAAGCAAAATCATTGGACTTCATTCTCTGCAAAGGCCAAAGTCAACACTCAACTTCTGTGTTTGTGATGAAGTTAAAGTGTACTGATGGCACACTACAAAGCCATCCTGCCCTTTAACAGAGTTCAGCTCCACTATAAATCCCTTTAAAATAGATTTTTTAAAAAGAAGTGGAAAGGAAAGAAGTTCTGTTTGTAGGGTGTGGGAAGCAAAGCTATTTTAGGCTCAGAACAGCTTATGAAAGTCGATTTTATATGGCAGCAGCTCAGATGATCTCCCTATTTATCCTAAAAAAATGCTGGGCTGAGGTTTTGGCTAAGCCAGTTTTAGGCATTTGTGAACTCTCACCAAAGTGGTGAGTACATAAATGAATTATTCCTAATTGTCACTTGACCTGCCAGTCACAGATCCATAATAGCTGGAACCTTCTTTCATGCAGCTGAAGAGGAAAAGTAGAAGTGCAGATGCCCAAATATGACCAAGCCATCAGGACCATCTACTTCCCACAGAGCAAAAGTACTTTAGATTTCTATTGTTTTGCATCATCTCATATGAACAATGCAATTTCAGGGGGCTTGAGGATCACACAGTTTGGTTCATGTCATTATTTTTTAGGAGGCAAATGGGCTGTGATATCCATGGGCATTAACTGTGGGAGAAGTTGCAGACTCACACAACATTCAGTGCCACAGGAATGAACCTGGGCCTCCCTCACCTTTGTGTTCTTTCTCTGGAGATGCAGAAAGGAGCCTTGCCATGAGCATTTTACCTTGAAGACAGGATATGAGCATCTATCTCTGAGCTTCACTGGAGTGAATTTATCTTTAATTTTGTATTGCTGATTTCAAGTTAACTTCTAGCATTTTTTTATTTTTTTGTGCTGCCACTTTGTGATCTGTGTGGACAATCTAATTTGTTCCAGGCATGGTAATTCTTATGTCTTAAGTCCCCTCCCTTGTATCTGTTTGCAATAATTTGTGCTTTGTGTCTTGTCAAGCCTTAATATTTGTTATCCAAAAAGGAAGATGAGTTTTATTTATTCTTGGAAAAATGAACAAGCCTTAAGACATGAAGGGTATTTTAATGTGGGTAGTCTTCTCAAAGGCAGTGTTTTATTTGTAAGTTTGAATTTGAACATATGAACTTGGAGACTGCCTTAAGAATCCTTAAAAGTTCAAGTTTAAAACTCCAAACTTTAAAATGTTCTGCTTCAAATTTCAAAAGGCAACCTTCCAATATTAGAAAAATCATTGATGATGGAACAATTTAAACTAGAAGCACTCTATGGGATCTAATCATTAAATATAACTAGTTATAGAAGCCAACAGTATTCTCACATAAAACACTGTGTAATTTTCATCTTTGTATACATAAATTAGACAGTTTGTAAATAAGAACTTCAGGAAGATTTGACCCACAATCAAGAGATAATTTTATCTATTATCCACAATATTCATGTATAGTTTCACATAGAGATTTATACAGTAAACACAGAAATTTAAGAAAAAAACACTGAGAAGTTTTCATTTTTATTTTCACCATACTACAGCTTGGCTGCTGTTGTCTTACAAGAAGAAAACCTGAGAATGCCTGTAGAGAAAATTGCTGTGACATTAAATAGAATAGGAAGTTGCTGGATCTCAAAAAAAAAAGATACATCTGTTTGAAAAGGGCAGTCAGCGGCGCTTTTTAAAGTAAAAAAATGTGAGGTTATGAAATTAAAATAACAAACAGGAAGTCACTTTATACTTAGAAATATGGATTAGAGATTTTTGCAAGTCATATTTTAGCAGGTACTTTCAACATCTTTACTGGAAACTATAATTTAACTTCTGCCAGCTCCTTTTTGGCACACGCTCCCGTTTGTCTGAGCAGGGAAGATTCCAGTAGACAAGTGACCTCTAAGACTTCAAAGTTTGTGCCATCATCTGCCTCGTGTGCACTGCACCCATCTGCAGGGACAGGTCATGAGGGAAAATTCTCTTCAACCCTGAAGTGCCAAGGAGGAAGACTGTGACTGATAAGGCAATAATGCCAGCTTTGTCAAAGTGTACCTGGTTTGTAGGATACAGTAGAAGAGAGGGGAAAAAAACATTTTCCAAGGCCTACCTCTTCCTCATTCTAAAATCTTTCTTTTACACATGAAAATTTGTGCCCTTCCCTTGGTCCACAGAAGGAAATATACAGATATTTTATTCTGTGCTAACAGGGCTTGTTTATACTCTAAGAAAATGTAGGAGTTGAGAATGAAGTGCTATTATATTAAAAAAATATTTTATGGTGCCTCTAATTTGACTCAGATTATTTTGTAAGGGAAAATTTTAGAAAGTTCTTACTTAGTCTTTGGGGTGCCTGTGCCAAAACTCAAACAGAAATTACTTTTACATGCTGCAGTTTTTAAACTCATAACACCACACACTGATTTTGTTATTGTCACTTTGTTGGCGGTTTCTGTTTGGTTTTGGTTGCTTGGTTGATAGATTTTATTGGGGTGTTTTTTTTTGGTTTTGTCATGACTTTCTTCCATGGGTAGGGCTTTTATGATGACACTTGCGACCTCCTTTACATCTGTATGGAAAATCTGGGTGCTTATCAGTCTTGATGATCCCAGAGTAAATTGCTCCTTGAATCCAGCATTCCTGGTATTCCTGCCATCCCAAGCAGACCAGGGAATGGCAGCAGAGCCCCTGGCCAGGGGTTAAAGCCTCTGTGCACGTGCCAACACCAGCTGAACCAGGCAGAGAATGGCTCGAGGCTCTAAGTCTCGGGGTCAATTGTCTCCACTCCAAGTCACTCTTTTTTCTTGGAGAAGCATGGAAGCATGCCAAAAAAGTATCTGGCAAGGCTTAAATGAACAGCAGCTTGCTTACTCCTGGCCTGGGCTTTCCTCAGACAACAAGGATTTCAGCAGCTCTGCCCAGAAAGGGGCAGAACTCTTCTGGGCAGCATCACGTAAGGGGTGATGGTGCATGCCCAGGGGCTCTGGAAGCTGCTGCCCCACACAGGAGCATCTTCCCTGCACTGGTGCCCTGGCACAGGCTTTGTTCTGAGAGGAAAGCTGGGATAACCTCCCTGCATCTTCCCTGCACTGGTGCCCTGGCACAGGCTTTGTTCTGAGAGGAAAGCTGGCATCACCTCCTTTCATCTTCCCAGTTACTGCAGGGAACTTCCAGCTCATAGCTCCTGCAGGGGCAAACCCCTCGTGCCTTGCACAGCACCTTGCACTTTAATTCTGGGGGTGTTTTGGCTGAAGTTTTAGGCAAAGCTTAGGAAGGAGAAAGAAGCAAGCTGAGTATATGGGGAGAGCAGTGGAAATGTGCATCAGGAGGCACCTTAGGGGGTGCTGAGGTGGGCAGTGTGAGAGCTGGTCACAGAAGGGTTTGGCCAGGTGGTCAGGAGCTGCGCTGGTCTCTGCACAAGCACAGCCCAGATTACATTTTTAACTCTTGTCAGGAATTATTTGTCCCACAGGTGATGTCTGTACATGTCTCTGTAAGTGTCATGGTGACATTGTGGTGGATATGTCCACTTTAATCTGTCCTAGCAGCCATAGGCTGATTTTAGGGGAGTAAGGAATGATAATGCTCACGAAATCAAAGTTGTAATCTACCCAATGAAACCCTATTTTGTCACTGTTTTTTAAGAATAATATGTGCATATAGAATATTAACTCTTTTGCAATTAATTGCAAGGGTTTTGCAAACTGTTTTCTGATGTCATTCAGTCCCTCACTATCCCTGAGCTGAGCACTGAAGAAAGCTTTCCTAAAGGTGTTGAGAGAGGACAAATTATTTTTAAAGAGGATTAATCTATAACTTCAGCATGTGCATTTGCCTGTTTGCGGGTCTGATTCAAAGCCAGTGAACTCATTTAGCTCCCTATCGGTCCCAAGCCAATTATTTTAAAACTAAATTTTAACACTGTTCTATAAATATTGCCCTTTTATTTTCTGGCCCTGTGGATGTGGCAGTGTTTGCTGTTGAGAGGGTTGTCTGATAGGAGCAGTGAGTCAAACGGATTTCCTGAGGAGCAACTTCCAGAGGCAGAGGCAGCATGTGAGGTTTCTCAATTCCCAACAATACCAATTAGATGGTCTCCTGACACAAACAGACCGCTAAAAGAAAATAACTTTCACTAAAATAACTCTGTGCCTCCTGCCTGGATTTAAAATAAATCACCTTCTTCTTTAAATATGCCAAACCAAGCTCATGTGGGCATCTGAAGAGCAAAGTTCCTAATGAGCTAGTTTGTCCTAGCCAGCTACTGTGGATACATAAGATGTGTGTAGGAATTTGCAGCAAAACTGCAAAAGGGTGAGTTTCACACAGGAGAGAAATGATAGGAGGTAAATAGTTTATTATTTGGAAGGCAGGTTCAGAAAGAAGCTTCTTTTCAAAGACTTGCTGATTAAACCACTGCATACTCCTGTAAACCTTTTGTGGTCTAACAGATCACTTTACACTTATAATAATCCTTGCTTTATTAATATGCTGCATTGTTCTTATATTTGGGCCTAATTTTAAAAGCAAATTAAGGTTTCTAGGATGAAACTCACTGCCTGAGGCTGTATCTCAATTTCTGGGGGAAAAAAAGAAAACAAAAACAAACAACACATGAGCTAAGCTAACTGATTAAAGAAAATATTTTCTTTATGGTTGATCTGAACCCTCAGGTGCATTCCAGCATGGTGGCCTGCTCTGCCAAAGACTGCACACCTCCAGGTGTGGTTAGGGCTCTGAAGATAATGTCATTTGCTTGGTTTTGATACCATTTTCCTGCTTGGAATGGACAAATAAGTTAGGATGTAACACATGCCAAATTTAAAATTATGAACAAATAACTTAACACAACAAAAGCAAAGTAATGAAACCAATCCTGTGAAATCTAGTTGAATAAGAAAGGAGACAGACCCACAGCACATGGTTGGCTCAAGCTCTCTGCCAAAGCACACACTTTTATTCTGTAGCTTCAAAATAAATATACTGCAAGAGCATACTTACATCCACCTCGCCTTGGTCAATCACATAGAAGTTGTCTCCCTCATCACCTGGAAGCAAAATACAAAAGGTGATTGTTTCCTTAAGGTCTGCCAAGCTATTCAATAACTTCCTGTCCCTGTATTTAATCCTGTACATATTTGCACAGGTTTGTATACCAGATTACTTACAGAGAGATTAATTTTCTGAAACATTCTTGCTTATTTGTCTTCATAAATCAAAGTATCACTATGTTTTCTTGCTATTTATACCTTTCAATTGCATTAATTTATCTCTTTTGATTGATTCAATACTTCATTCAGGGTAAACACTCAAGAGGTTTTAATATAGCCTGAGGGTAATGAAGTCCTCCACAATGTGCTGCAGGCATGCAGGTAAGTTGCCAAGTGTGATAATTCTGATACAGCACAATGAGGTGTTGAATATTCCCAACAACCATAAAAATATTTTCCATCTCTAATTACTCTCAGCTTGCCTGTGCCACCCTTATGCATCCTGAGCTGGGGTTTACTTCCTGACTATCTTCAGTTAAGGAAGGAGCATTTTTATTTTAAGTGCTGCTTATCTACATTTAACTGTAGCACTTTGAAAGCCTGGAGATCCACCAGAGTGGGATTCTCTGCATGCATAGCAAGAGACCTGCATCCATGAAGTTACCATATAACTGCACACTTGGAGGCCTTTGGAATATGGTTTTTCTTCCCATTAAGCAAAGAGGGTGAAACTTCAAATGGAAAGATGTGCATTACAGGACCCTAGCAAACAAACAGGAAGAAGAATGAAAGGAAGAATTACCCTGTTGTATGACTGTTTCTCCTGCGATGTGTGTGACAGGAAACATGGCATCGAATATATCACTGGGAAAAAAAAGGAACATTTATTAATAAATCAGAAGTATTTCTTATCTAGCCAGTAGACCTACCTTCATTGTTTATTTAGCCCTTTGTTAACAGATTTTGCAGAAAAAGGAAAGGAAAACTGGAAAGTGAACCCCTGCTCGGCAAGAAATCAAAATAACTTGTTAGGCACAAGCTGTGGTTTAAAACTGAGACCATGACTTGGCGTGTGCTGTTTTGAAAGAACTCTTGAATTATTTGGAGAAAGGCACCTCTTAGAGCAGTGCACAAACTGGCCAGCCTGAGTACTGTGTTGTCTAAGCAGAGAGATTTTAGATTTTCAGCTGTGATGGGTTTGTGGCCCAGCAGTGACTGCCAGATGCCCAAACGGGAGCTCTCCTCTTCTGAACATCTGGCCTCGCATTTACAAGCAAAACCTGTTCCACAGCACAGAGCACATTTGGAAAGGTAGTTGGCTCTAAATTAATGTAGCATAAGAGCTGGCAGGAGATTGCACTCACAGTGCAGAAGAGGCCAAACTCTGAAAATCTCAGTGAGTTACTCGTGAGAGGGGAATCCAAGCGATGCTACAGAAAGAGGGAAGCTGCAGAAGAGCCTCGTGCTCATTAATCACACTGAATTACACACCTTTCCATGTCTCCAGCTCGCTGTCACATCTCCTTAAAAGGCCAGGCAGAGCAGTGGGGATGGGAACACACCCTGCACCAACACTTCGGGCAACGTGCCCAAACCCAGTCCTTTGTTTATTGAGGGAGACAGCAGGCTCCGTGGAGCCAGGGCTTCCTTTCCCCACATCAGATTTTGGGGAACTTATTTTCAGAAGCATGAACCACATGCTCCCCACCTCTCTTCCCCTTCCTATGCATCAGCCTCAAGGGCTAAGGAAATAGCTCCCCAACAAAAACAAAAGGCAGCAAGAGGGGATTGTTCACTGCTCTCTTCCCTGGTCTGGCCTAGAATGGTCCATCCAGGGACCACTGACGACAGTGGTGAGATGAAACACTTCAGCCTGGAGTGGAGAAAGGACCTCACACACACAACTACACAAACAGGGAAGAAACCTAAAATCTTCATCAAAATAGGCAAAGATCAGCCACCAAAGCCATGAAGCCTATGCTACATTTCAATGCCTTATATGGGAAATGCATATTGTAAAATCCCATTATTAGCTTATTTCCTGTTCAACTGTTCCAGACTTTTTTCAGGCTGAGTTCTAGGAAATGTTTCACTCTTAAGTTCAAATTGCTCATGTCTTTCCTCTTCATCAGTCTGACTGTTTTTGCTCAGGATCACAGCTCTGCGTCAGCACCACTTGTAGGAGAACTGGGAGATTTCAAACCTGCACCTGCAAGGGATGCTCAGCCCATGGCCTATATATAACAAAATTATACATTTTACTCCTGTTGTTTTCATCAGGCCCACTCCATGCTATTCCTACTCACATTCAGGAAACACCTCCACCATGGATACCAAGCCTGCTTTGAGACATCCAAGAGAAACTTCTTCCTCACCTCATTCTGAGCACCAATGCAAAGACCTACAACAGATTATTTTGAAAAGTCTATGGACCTTATTCTTAAATCCACTAAGTTAATTTTTGTGATCTCACACAGGTTCAGCATTTCTCCACTTCAAGGGATTTCTCTGCTGGCAGAAACCATCTGCCTGGTACAGACAGATCTCTGGAGCTGGTGCCTGTGCCAATGCTCCAGCTGGAACTGGGAGCTGAGGTTCCAGTGGGATGGGGAAACTGCCACACCAGTGCGTGCCAAACTGGAACAGCCACTGAGGACTTCATGTCCATGAGGGAAGTCCAGTTGTTCTTCAGCAGCTCTGGGACTGGAAATTCAGTGTGACAGAGGCTCCTTTGCCTCCCTCTGGTTTCACCTTGGCTGTGCCAGGGCTCCTCACTGAGCTCTGAGAGCAGCTCTGCAGCATGAAGAACATTTACTGAGGAGCAGGCACTCTGTGAGGTACAAAGGCTTCAATGTGATACATCCAAAAATAGGTACAACACGGTGAATATCAATAACCAAACCAAAATGTGCTGTTTGAGCAAACTTGGAAACTTTTCCTTTTTTTTCTAATAAAAATACAGAGGAAATAACTACCCGCAGTTTCACCCTTTCATCCTTGTTTTAATCCTCTATTTTATTTATAACTTAACAATTGACTGTACAAACAGTGCCCAATAAATTATGTATAGCACTGCACCCTTCTCCAAAATGTTCCACATTTTATTTCTACATCACCTTTTAGTTTTATCAAAAAATAAACTCTTAAAACTCTAAGACTAAAACTTTCAGCTGCCAGTGTAATGAACCGAAAGTCTATTAGCAGCAACAGCAGATTTACCCCAATATTCTGCTGTGTAGCAGAACATCAATGTAAATATTCCAATACCCCATATGATGGGGTGAAATCTTAATCTTGTTATACCAAGACTTGGATTTTTAAAGAGACCTTTGAAGGACATGTCATCAAAATTATTCTCAAGTACATATGAACACAGAGACAAGGCACCCAAAGTTATGGTGGTGTTGATTTGCAACTCTTAAGTGAAACCAGGGCATGTCTTTGGTATAAAGGTAAGCAACCAATACTATCACAACTGTCACTGAAAACACACCACCATGTTCCTTTTCTGCTGGAGAATTACTGCTCTTAATTGATAAGGTTAGACCAAGATCTCTCACAGTGATTAATGAGTTGAAGTGTTTCCGCTTTTGGATGCTCAATTTGAGATTCATTAAACATCCTCAGATCTCCAATGATATGGATCAGCAGGCAGCCTCAAAGTTTCTCAGCCTTCAAGGCAGCCAAGAACTGGGCCTTTCAGAATGGCACCAAAGAAAACCACCCTTCTGGAAATTATCACCTCCTAAAGTACCAAATGCTTAGGAATCCTGTAGGAAATCTGGCTTTTGATTCTGTTCAGACTAAGTGTAGAATGGGTTTGGAAATTTTTATTCCCTCTATCTTCAGTGTCTGAAATAAAAACAAAAATGTCACAAGGATCAATATACCAAAATTCTTCAAAAATTTGAAGTATTTGTTCCTGAACCAAGCCAAAATCTGAAACTGCAAAAAAACAGACCTATTTTCCATCCCCCCAATAAAGGTTCTGATGCTGGCATATTCAGTTCAAGCCATGTGTTCCTGGGCCTGTACTATGTAGAGAAAACAAGCTTTAAATACAGAATAAGTTGAATAAGTGGTGCTTGCTAAAGGCATAAACAATACAGCTAAGGCCAAAAATATGGTCTGTTGTTTTTCCCTGTACCACGCACTTGTTTATAAGATATCCAAAATCATTCTCCAGCCATTACAGCAAAAAACAGCCCTTACAAACACAGTGCTGCAGCCATCCCACCACCAAGCAGAGACTGTAACTGCAGCTCTGCAAAAGTAGGTGTATTTCTAGTGTTTGAAGGGTTTTTTTAAATAATTAGGGCCAAACACATGCAAACACATTCCTAACAACCAAATTATTTTTTTCAAGCACAAGCAGGTTTTATTCTAGCACAAACAGAAAGCCAGAAAATCAGTAGTTAAGTCTTCAAACGTTGAACTACCATGATTTCATCTTCTGTCTGAGCTGCAGCACCGAGAACACAGCAGCCTCTGTCTCCTGCCCCTGCACTGTTGACACCGACCGTGCTCACAATGCTGTGTGCTCCACTGATATGGAAACAGTTTGATTTTTCGCCAGGATTTTTATGATTGTGCTGTAAATGAGAACTGCTCAGAGGGATTTCTTTATTTTGTTGACCATGTATCATTTGCCCTCTTTCCAGATGACTTATTCAGGTGACGGATGAAGAAAATAGGGCACCACCTCTGGTATTTAAGCTGTTGTTTCTTGAGGCTGCAACCAGGAGAGCTGCACTGCACTCAGCATGTCCCAGGCAGCAGCACTTGGGCCCTTTTCCACCCTCTCCACAGCCAAAGATTTTGACAGGCTTTGCTATTTTTTTAAACCTTCCCCACCTCCTTCCAAAGGATCTATATCTGGTTGCTCATGGCTCTTGGGAGCCAAGCATTTGTTCCAATCAGAAGGTATCAGGGGTAATTTTTTGACTTGGAAGTGTAGTTGCAGGTGGGACTGTGTATGTACCTGCATATCCATGTTTAGATCCAAAGAGGGACAGCAGGACACCACTAAGGTTTTCCAGGGGCATTTCTGCACCTTTAATTCTTTGCAACCTTTTGATAGTATCACTCAAAAACAAATCACAAGAAAAGATTGTGAGCAGCAGAGAACATACAGAGCAATGAACTAATCCAGCAAAGTAAAACCAAGAAATGCGTTTAGACATGAAATCTCTATCTATTCAATCAAAAAATACCAGCTGTCTGCTTAGGGAATATCAAAATTTAGAAGACTTTTTTTAAAAGGTCAAAGATATCAAAGGCTTGCAGCAAGTTTTAACACATAAAGTGTCTTCCATGAGTGTACATGGAATTGCAACAACTGCAATCAGATCTGGCATCACAGGGGTTGATCCTCTGCTGTCTGGCATCTCTGCTGAGTCCTGGCCACCTGGCCAGGTTGAGCCAATTCCCTTCTGATGCCAAGAAGGCAAACTGCACTCAAACCAATGAGACTGTAGCTATTTAGACCAGAAAAGGAACTATCACAGTGATTGCAGAATAAATGTAATGAAACATTTTGCTGGTTTAATTCAGTAGCATTTTATGGACCCCATTTGCCAAGAAGCAAATGCCTGTGCTAAGAGGAAGCCAGTGGAGAAGGCAGGGCCAAGGGGTTCTCTTTCTCACGAGAAAAAGTGAGTGATAAAAATAAATCATCTCATCTGCTTTTACACCGAGGCCTCTTGGAGTCGACGTAGAATAGGAGATAGAAAAAAAAATGATGTGCACTGTGGGTAATATAGCACTGGCAATAGGCAACTGAGAAGAGGCTTGTTAAAACAAAACGAGAGAAAGAGAATTCCAAGCACTTTCAGAACTAGACCATGGCAATGGCCAAAATAGGGAAACTATGTAAGACAATTTATCAGTTTCACAATCAGATTTCTTTCCAGCCCTTGCTGTGCTGAATGCATTGCAGGGAAGGAAAAATGGAAGAGACAAAATGTATACGTGTTAGGCAAAAATGGAAAATCCTCACTGTACCTGCAGGTTATAATTTGTCAAGAGTTCAATCAGAACAATTTCATTGTGCAGGCAGCCTCAGAAAGCTTTCCATTTTTGTGCTATGCAGTTTTTCCTTCTTTTGCTATCTCTCTAGCAAAACAAAGCCAGCCCTGTGTTGTTGAGGACAGCTTTAAAAGATATGGAGCTGTTCTGGCATAATTCAACAAAAGACACGCAACATTTTCTCGGAATGAGGCTGCCCTAGCAGCAAGATTCAAGTATTTTAAACCTTTCCTACTTACATACCTTTAAAGTTTAGTAAACAGAGTTGATAGTAACTCCACCTCCCTTTAGCTGTACCTTTGGGTACTACTATCAGGGTATTTTAAGATTTCTAAAATGGGGGGGGTAGGAGGTGGGGATGTATGGGGTCTTTTAATGTACTTCTGAGATTTCCTTATGATTCATTTCCTGAAAAGACAACATCTTTCTAGCAACTGTTCTAACAACAGCTCCTCACGCTCTGTAAGGATGAAGAGCACAAAATTCAAACCAGACTGGCTTCAATAAACATCTGTATAGTGAGGGAATAAACACAGTACTTTACCACTGAATAAATTGCAAGGGTCTCTGCTAAGTGTAAGTACAAGGCTCCAATCCATACTCCTCGTTCCTAGGAATGCTGCAAGTCCTTGCTAATGCACAATACTGGAACCACCAGGAACCATTACTATGATTTACAGACTACTGAGAATAAAAGCATTGCAACCAGGTAAAAGAAAAAAATTTCTTTTTAGAGGTATTTAAAATTAACAGCCCTGAGGTTACAATTGCTATAATCAAATATGTGGTGTGGCAGGCATGCACCTAAGAAAGAGTCAGTACTGAAGCCTTAACAAAAACATTACCCATCGGCTTCTGTTAATTTCTTTTCCTGCTAGGGCAGCAACAAATTAATTATAGCAGCATCCAAAGTTATTAACAATTTAGAATATTTAATTACTTAATTATAATGGCTGATGATTAGTTATTATTACAATTAAGACATTCATTGATTTTACAATAATGATCATATAAATTGGACATGAGAGGACATTGTGAATGGCAGGTTAACACTAAAGTCCATGTCTAATTCCATAACATGTATTAAGTCACAGGTCCACATAACTAACAGACGCATGAAACAGAAAGAAATAAAAATTTATCATCTTCTATTTCTGTGAAGTATTTCCATTTTTACTGTTTTATGAAGTCCCTTTATGGGTTCATTAATTATTACAGCCAATGAACAGAGTACAGTTTTATGGGCAGAGCATCAATTCCTTTTACAGGCTCTGTATATCTATGTGCCAATGGGTCACATCATCTTCCACATGTTAACAGAGAGAGTTTCTGCAGGGATCTTTGTCTGGAAAGCTGTCTGCCATGGACTACAGCAATAAGAGGTAAAAAAGGGGGTAGACAACGTGGCTCAAGAGCAGGGTCCAATCTCACACCCTGCTTGGCCCCTTTTCCTCTCACCCATCCCCCAGAACCATCCCTTCACTGAAGTCACGCTGCCAAGCCTTGCTTGTACCACCCTTATCCAAGAGGCAAGGCTTGGTGGAAATATAACTCAGGTCCAGTTCTTGCTATCACCTGCACCTAACATCTCCCAAAGCTGAGGGAACACCCACGTTTCCTTTGGCTAGCCCCAGCTCCAGGTCCATCACCACTTGCCCAAGAAGCCCTGTGGCAGGGCCAATGTGGATGTTCAGCCCCATCCTACCTGGTGCCAAAGACAGGCTGAGGCACAGGACACCCCTTTGAGCAGCCCCAGCTCCCCAGAGCCTTTCTATCACAGTACCCCAGTTCCATAGTTTTTTGTCTTTCACAGTACCCCAGTTCCATAGTTTTTAATCCTTCACAGTAGCCCAGTTCCATAGCTTTCAGCCATTTGCAGTTCAAGAACAACTGCAGGCTGGGCTGTATCTCCAGGACTGTAGCCAGCAGGTTGAAGGAATGGATTATCTCCGTCTGTTCAGCTCCTCTTGGACAGCCTGGAGTACCAGGGCCAGTTTTGGTCTCCCCTATTCCAGAAAGACACTGACAAACTGGAGCAAGTCCACAGTGGCCATCAACATGGTCCAGGGCCTGGAGCATAGAGCAGATGAAGAGAAGGGGGAGAACTGTGTTTGGTCTCTTCTGAAAACAGGAGCAGGGAGATCTCATTGCTGTTGAGACAACAGGCACAAATGGGAACAGAGGAAATCAGCACCTGATCGAGAGTGGGGGAAAAAATCCCCAATGAGGGTGGTCAGACCCTGCAGAGGGGCCCAGGGAAGGGATTGTTTCCAAACTGGGCAGGGCTCTGGGGGAGAGCAGCCAGCGCTGTGCAGCCTGGCTGGGAGCAGGGATGGGAGCTGGGATGTCTGGAAGCCCTGTCCACCTGCCGGGAGCCCGGGGCTTGGCACGGAGCTGCTCCCAGTGGGAGGCAGGGATGAGGTGGTCCCAGCCCGGCCGCAGACACGGGGGAGGCAGGGCAGCCTGAGTCACAGGCCAGCTGGAGCAAATCCCATGCATAATGCACGGAAAATATGCACTGGTGGAGGAATAGCTGCCCTTCTGCGTGAATAATTGCAAAGAGGCCGGGTCCCAACTTCCCATCACTAATAGCACTGCTCACCAACAAAGTCTGTACATACCAGGGGCCTTGAGTAGGAATTGGGCAACAGGATTTTTCTCAGGAAAAAAAAAAGCAGTTTGCTGAAATTGAATATTCCTGTCAAAAATGACTGATGTCATTTCCCACTTTAAAAGTTTCAAAAGTTTTGAAACTGTCTAATTGTCCTACTGTGATAACTTCAGAGGACTGACTTTTCACAATGAAATTACTTTAAAATAACCTTTCTTAGTAAAAAGCTGAAATCAAAAGAAGGCATTGTTGAAAATGCTATTTCAGTTGAACATAATCACATTTGTTCTCTTGTTTTCTGTGTGTGAGCATTCTCAAGATTTTCATCTTGAAACTAGGATTCAAGATGAGGGATGAATTTAAATGCCAAAAGAAAAACAAACAAGCAAAAACAAAAGTCCAGAGGAGCTTGGGTCAATGGAATGCACTTTCTGGTTTATAAAATATATGCACAGGTATAGAGAAAAACAAATACTAAAGTGCACAGGCTTCTGTCTGATTTAGTAGGTACAGTAGAGTGCTCTTTCCTTAGACTGCAGGTACTGGATCTAATGCAAAGACAGAGACATTTATGGAGATTATACACTGTAAAAACACAGTATTGCAGCAAGCACACTCTGCTGAAACTTCTATCTTGAGAAGTCCCCAAATGCCTCATTATTTGAAGCAGAAAAGGTGGCTGCAGCAAAGTCAAAGGTGTTATTTGTATGCATGGGCATTGTAGAAATGACCCAGGGAAAGGCTCAGCACAACAAACCGTGAACTTCAGACCACGTGTGCCAAACTCATGCTGGGTGTCACTGAAATGAGATTGGTGTATTTGAGCTGACTAAACACAAGGACGGCCCTTTAAGTCCCACACAAGTTTATGGTTTTTCATTTTGCCCACAATTAATTGCTTTCTCAAAATTCTGGAAAAGCAATGGAGGACACAATACCATGCTGAAAAAAAATTAGTATTTTATCTTAATACTTGAACCAATAAGTGTTTTAACTTAGTAACTGAAAGAAAATTGCTTCTGTTTGGACTGAAAAACCATTACAAGAATAATCATCATCCCCAAAAAAGGCTCTGTTGTTGCTAATACAAAGCAAATTCCACCAGTGATAAAGGGCGACCACAACAAAGTCCCCATATTTGAACTATTTATTTCCTTCTGATACTTTTAAATCCCTTCACTCTTTAATTTCAAGCTCCCTCTTCTGGACTATCCCAATGAAGCTGGAGAGTCACTGTGCACTCCTCCTTCAGGAGCCAGGTAATACAGCTGAGGAAGTCCTTGGCACTGACAGAGGTGGTCACTGTGGCCCAATCTCTGTGTTTACTACAGCTGAAGTGATCTGAAAACACAACAGAGTATGCTGAGATTTCAAGAGCTGCCAGAGGGCTGCAATGGGAAATGCACTGTTATGTGACCTCTTGGAGTAGATGATGGGGATGTCCCTCAGGTACATGGAACATATATCCCTGAGGGTATCCCTGTACACGGATGTAGGACATTATTTTCAATAAGAAACTATAACAAGTCATATTTCACACGTATGTAAGTAAACACAAACAAAACAATACTATGCACATTACCTTACAGTTCAGATTCTGCAGTGAAGAGGAACATCTTCCTCCCCAGGTTTTTTTTTGTTTTGCTTTAATACTGAGGACATTCTTTCATGAAAATAAAGTTGTTGGTTATTTTTTTTAATTTTCTTGCATCCCTATGATTAGAAAATTGTTGCCAGAGCAAGTTTTATTCTAATAATTAACCCAATTTTTCTATTCAGAGCATGGCTCCACACAAACTGTTGTGATTGTAGAACTTGAACATTATATTAATCTACTTTTCTGAAGGAATCACTTGTTGTAACAGTTTTCTATAAATATAGGAAAATTAAATTGTATTTGATAACTACAATTGTTCCTTAAATCATATACACTATTTTTATGACTATAGCTTGTGCACCTTGAGTGCCACAAGGCAGCACCTCTGCCTGGCAACTGCGTCAGCACAGAAATAGATAAGAGCTATTAATTATTAGGCTATAATATTTTTGCTTCCATGCCTGGTGGTCCTTGCCATTAACACAAAAATCAGAATACTGCAAGGATGCTAAAGATGTTAAAGAAAAACACAATGCTAAAGAGGGACAATATTCTCAATGTAACTGCTGTGAGAGGGGGTTTGTTCACATACAAAAATTTGGTACATCAGGAAATTCCTTGGGTAATTCTGATAATATCGATATATCAATAATAATAATAATAATAATAATAATATCAATCTATGGGGGCACTAGAGCACTAGAGTAGCTGGGGAGCAGTGAGGGAGCAAAGCCAAGCTCTGCAGAGTTGTAGCTGGGAGTCCCTGAGCAGTGCCTGCTGCGAGTCAGGAGCGTGTGCTGCAGATAATCACAGAGTGTTTGACACACATCTCCCCTGGCTGACAAGCTCAGAGCACATGGCTGCAGCCATCTCCCACATCTTGCTTAATTAATTTCCATCCCTGTTGTGTGCTCCCACACCTGCAGATATCAAACAGCTGCCTATAATAAAAACATTCTAACCTGTGTTAGCAGATAGGATTCAATTTAGTTCATAATTGGATCGGTAAATGGAATCATTATAAAATAGCTGATAAAGGTTCTCTGTAATGAGTCAGAATGGTTTTTTTAAAGTGTGTAAATCTAGTGTTAAAGAGCTGATGAATAAAATTCACATCTAACGCAAAACCACATGTCCACAAGCACTTGCTTTTCTATTTGCATATCTATTATAGCTTACAGACATGTGCAAACTCATACACCCACACATTTTCCTTATGTTTTCCTTAAGTTCATCATTACTCCCCTTCATCTCTGATTCACAGCATTTCCGAGATAGAATCTTCTACAATAAAATGAACTGGAGATAAAATTTCCCCTGACAACAAATACTTCTTTTGTAGGAGTTCTTAGTGAACTATCGCAATTAAGCAGTTTCATTTTTTACAGCTCCACTATAATTCAAAGAAGGAGAAAATAGAGATTGATTAGATCAGATGAAACATGCATGTTTTCTTAAGTGATCTGTGTTTGCAGGGCTCTGAAGGAATAGGAGCTTTTTAAGCACGAAAAGCTTAAATCTGTAGATGCACAAACACAGACCTAAGGGCATGCTTTCTTCATACCTATGGAAATAAATTCAGATGCTGTGACATTGCTTCATTCCATCTTTCTTATTAATTCCTTCTGAGTCTTCACCAACCACTGCAATGCACATCAAAGACATCTTGAAGAGCTCCAGCAATATCCCTGGCAGCAGCACCTGCTCCCTCCAACCTCCCAGCAGCCATTCCCCAGCAGTTCAGTGTGTTTTCAAAACCTGCCCAGCAGACTCTGCACTCACCTCCTTCTTCCACATTCTGCTACAAACATCACAAAAATCACGAGTGTTCAATTCTGCAATGCAACCTGCACGGGCCTACCTTTATCTCTCCACAGCGATAGCAGATCTGGAAATCTCAGCTATGCTGGGCTTTCATTAGCATAGCTGGGATGGGAGAGGGGAAAAAGCAGTATATGCCTTCCTGCATAGCTGCAGGACATTTTTGAAATGCCTGGCTGAAAGGGGACATGAAGAATTCGCTGGGCAGGCTGGTGGGTCAGTATTAACCCAGACCTTTGTGGTCACTCTTAGTCAAAACCTTCAAACACCCTTGCTTGGCTCTGCTAATTCCATGTTTGCTTTCATGCTGGTATAGTTTTGAAGCAATTTCTCAGCAGAAAGAATTATATTTTATGGCATTAAATAAACCAGGACAAACTCAGCTCCAAAACAAATTGCAAAAATAAACCTGCAGGAGTACATTATCCCACGACTCATGCTGCTTCCTCCCAAACAAATAACCCTCCTGGTTTACAGATTTCTGTTTAATTTGGCCTCTGGCATGACAATAAGGAATTTTTTGCCCATTTACACAACTCTATGAATCAAAGGTTGACAGCAGTGAGCAGCTCCTCAGTCTGACTTGGAGACACCAAAAACCAGCCAAGTGCTGTCCTTGCTCTATCACGTCTCCTGCACAGTCCAGCTACGCTGTGGCCTGTAGCACACACATCCAAGACTTGATGTATCAGCAGCTATAATTGCTCTGAATCTTGAATCCTGGCTGTGTTTGCTGCTCCAACACCAGCACCTTAAAATACTCTGTAAGCTGATTTAGGTTAGGTTTAAAGAATAGTTTTTTAAAAAAATAGATTTTGCTGTTTAAGGAACATACCTCCACTGGTTTAAATAGATTTTTTTTAATGTAGGGCAAGCAGGTTTTATCTCTGTTGATATGAAACTCCAAAATACAATAAAGAAATGAAGCAGAAATTTCTATACTAAAGCCCACTTAAAAATAAATCCAATTAAAGGGAATAAATAGGACAAGAGAACAACTAATTCCTTGTCTTTGCTTCTCTTCAAGGAATATTCATATAAATCCCCGGTCTGACATTTATGCTGTTTCATGTGACAGGGATCAGAATTCTCCATAGCACAATGTTTTTAAACCATTTACTGCAGCAGCACCTTTATAACAAATAATAGAAACCTCTCCACATGCACAGAACATTTTCTATAGGCTCACAAAGGGTTTAACCCTGCAAGCTTTTATCCATGTGAACAGTCAGCACTCTAAGTTGGAATAAAAGGAGTAATTTAATGAAAAGGGGGTGGTAAAATCAGGGATTTGGAGTGAGAATGTTCTGGGATGAACATCTCTCTTATCTCTGCTGGTGAAGTGGTTTGCAATCGTGAGTATTATATGTTTGCTTTGTGGTGCAGTAATAACAATAACAAGGAAAATCTTGAGCTTGGTGCCTGAATTAAGTAACTGCCCTGGAGCCTTCAGACTGCTTTATTTTAAAGAGGATTTCACAACTCATGGACCAAATCATAGCCTTCTTTACTGTTCCTATGGCCAGAGGAGGTGGGAAGAGCTCATAAGCATTCAGACCCCACTTTGAATCTCACTTTAATGGGGACGACATCAGGAGGGACCCCAGCCATGCCTGAATGGCTCGAGGTAACATTTATATGCAATGTTCCTGCCTAAATATCCAGGCATGAAAGGGCAATGCCTGCATGTGCCAGCCCAGAGAGATCCAGAGAGCAACACTCCTTTGGGACACTTCACTGTGAATCTAGACTGAGATGTTACCACACCAAATCAAATGCAATTAAAAAGGAAAACTTTAATAAGGACACTGCAGAGAAATTTCTCTTGGTGAGGGTCAAAAGAGAGGGGAGGTGTAAGGCAGCAAGAAGTGCTTCTTAAATGGAGGAGATAAAGATGGCAGGAGATAAAAAGGTCAGACTAGGTGGTCTAAAGGTCCCTGTTAACCCTAAACTCAGTGACAGATACAGAAAAGCAAACACTTGATCCCAGAAAGATTTGCTCATACAAAGAATGTCTTGAAAAACTCGCAGAGAAGAAGCAGCAATCAAAGCAGTGCTTGGACCCTGGTAATAGGTAAATACGTGATGAAGCACACAGATCCTCACGGTGCTATGGGCCACATCCCTCCCCACTAGAAACAGCAACTTGCACTCACATTCCTGAGATTCTCCTCAAAAAAACACTCTCTGCAACACCTCAACAGGAACATCAGAGGTTATTATAAAAATCTTACAGGAATAAGCAACTGAAAAATAAACTACTGATGTGCTATAGCATTGGTAACTCTAAGCTGACTTTAAAAAATAGATAATACATGCAAAGGTCACTAAAATATTTATATTAATGATGAAGCTGAACACTAAGCAGATATTGACTTCTGTTAAGGTGAACCTCAAGATTTATTGGCTTAAGAGGTAAACATTGACTGAGATAAATCCAAGGTCAATATTTACTACAAAGGACAATAAATCTTGGTGGCCCATGAAACATGAAATAAATAAATACATATGTATATATACATTCATAGACACAAGCATTTCTACACATATTTACACAAATGATCATCAACTTCATCTTTTACAGCTTGTTCTCCTGATTATGCCAGAGACAACGAATGAACAATTATGAAACAGTGCTAAGAGGCATCTATTTGTGAATGTTTGCACTGGTGATATCTTAGGGTGACATTTCTGCTTCTCCAGGTGACTCCTTTGCCCACTGAGCCAGATGAAAGCTTTCTCAGTCACAAAGGGAAGTCAAACTAGCTGCCCTATTTCCATCCTAGCTTGAGAACCCTTGCTTGTAACTCAAGAAGCAGAGTTACATGCAGCAAAGCAGTCTGAATAATTATCAAGCTCTGGACTTATCAGCCAGAAAGATTTCTGATGGAGCACTTCTGAATTCAATGTGCCTCCACCTAAGGTCAAGTTTCTTCCCACGCAGACAAGCTCAGGAGGGGACCACGTGGATATTCTGGAAATGTTTTAACAAGAGGCACTTTTACTGGAGTTGTGGTCAATTTTGTATAAGCTCAGAACAAAGATGTATCAATCAAACCGAGCAAAATAAATAAATAAGAGCATTGGATGACTTTCAGAGTTATAGGCTTTTTTCCTTGAACTAGAAAAGCAAATAAATTTAACAGGGGTGCTGACAAAAGTAGACCTTCTTCCTCCAAACATTATACAAGATCTAAGCCAAAAGGAAACAGATGACTTTGTGTGTTTGTAGGAAGTGATTAGAGAAGATAGAACTTAATTTATTAAGATGGGAGATGGTGATTCTTTTGTTGACTTTTCAGGTCAAGTGTTAAAACCTCCTGCAAATAAGGCAGTAGACACACTACAACTGAGCCTTGGCAGGTCAGGGCATCGGGCTTTTTGATACTCTGGGTTTTTCTTGTTCTTTGAGCAATTGTTTTGGAAAGCCAAGTGAGAGAAATCTGCAGTCCTTGCCTAGGCTTCCTGGTGGTCTCTTCCCTGCCCACTGCACCAGTCTGGACAGCTGGAGGCTGGTCTGGACCAAGCTACACCTAAAGTCCCAATGCTGGACACTGCCCAAAGCCAACAGCAACAGCTTCCACATGACTCCTGAAGGGATGACAGAGCAGGCTAAAAAGAAAAAAGAAAAAAAGGAGATAAAGGAGAAAATAATAAAATTTAAGGATTTTTTTTAAAAGTAAGAAATTACAGAAGAAAGTGTTTGAAAAGAAGTATTTCATTTATCTACCAGCCTGACAAGTCTCAGGGAGGAATGTGGTGCTGTGCAGGCAGTGCTGGCCACTGGATTTGCAGGAAGGAAGAGCAATTAGAAGCGCTGGGCAGGAAAAGGCCTGTTAGCACTCTTACCTTTAACTTAATCTTTAATCTCCTCCTATGCCTCCAACTTGTCACCACAGGCATTAATCACCTAACAGGCCTTGTAGCCAGCTCAGGCTCATTTCTGTTATTTGTTTTAATGGCCTCTCTCATGCCATCAGTTGGGCAGTGAGTGGATGGCTCTGCCCTTATTTCCTGCTGGCTGCTTTGGTCCATCAAAGCCATGTGGTTTATTTTCACACAGGTTTCCTAAGGCTACAGCACAGCCACAGGTTTCAGTGATCATATCATAGCTGACCTCTGCAGACAGTACTCCAATATAATCCATGAAATATTATTGCTCTGAATATTTTAGAAGCCTCTGAACTCTCATTAATATGAATACTTTGTATTTCACTGAATTTTATTAATGTTCTTAGTAATTCAAGGAATGGCAGAATGGCTGCACTCTTAAGAAGGATTTATTTCTTAGCTTGCAAAGAAAGGAAAAGGCATTTTCAACTACAGCAAAATTGGAACATGAAAAATAATAAACTGACAAGCAAAAGACAAAATGTCTTTGTACTCTGTCTTCTAAATCTAGATGAGATCTCAGGCTAAGTGCTCTCTCGACAGACAGAATCACTATATAAAACTTATAGCCAAGATTTTTAAAATTAGAAGCCAAAAATCCACATTTATGGGTTTTCAGAAGAACTGATAATTTCAGAATAGTCCTGTTCAGGAAAAATACGATGCCAAAATAGGCTCAATTAGTTAAGCACAACCTTGAAATGTTCAGCAAAAGGACTCCTGTCTCCTTTGAGCAGAATCTGTGTCCAGAACAGGGAGATTTTGTTTCTTGCAAACTGTTTACCCCTCTGAGGATGCTCTAAAAGGGGCTTTCAGTGAATGGTGACAACAATTACAATATTCAGAATATTTACATTTAATGTCACTTTCTCTTTGAAGTGGTGCCAAAAATTTCCCCTAAAATTGAGTTCTAAAAGCTACTGTGAAGATCCAGCTATGAATTCTTAATGCAATACCATATATATTTTATATGGTGAACTCATTTATATGCCAAAACATTTTATATGGTAATTATTTCACAGCATGCAAAATTATGAGGAAATAATGAGGAAAGTTTTGGAAGAGATTTTAAGAGAAGTAGTGACTCAGTGACCTGCTGGGGGAAAAAATGGAAAAGCATAAGCCACTTTCAGTTTCATTTGTTTTAATTAGAAATAGAGATTTCTAAAAAATACTGTGTATTCCACTAGGATTTTGAGGGGGAGACAGCCTAGTTGTTAATTTTCATGCAGTTGAAAACTGAATTTGTCAGACATCCCACAGTCTGAAATTCTCATCGTGAAAGGCTCAGGAAGGTATATTTTTCCTGATGTGAAATCAGGACTGCAGCACAAATGTCTGACCTTTTTTTAATCAACTCAGAAAAGACTGCATTAAAAGGCACTTTGTACATCACCTTTGATGTCTGTACATTGATGTCATCTCAAGGTAACCTGGGCAGCTGAAGATTCACCATTAGTCCAACCTCATGCAAGGTTTGAAAACAAATTTTTAAGTCAGGAATTATGAAAGTCAGAGAGGTAATTGGAAAATGAGGCACACTGGAATATCTTCTTTCTCCCTTTATTTAATAACTGATATTCTACAGAAAATAAATCAATCAATTCTTTAAGCAAGCAGGTTCAGTGCTAGGAGGCAAGCTGCTGATTAAAATGGGAAAGTTGATTAGGAAGAAGAACTCTAATGTGTTTAAGGCAATAATTTAAGGTAGATTAACAACAGTTGATATTGGAAGTGGAAGAACAAACCTGGAGGTCATTTTGTTAAGGATATTTTAATCCTGGCAGGTGGAGATGCTGTGTTTGGATGGATTGCACAGAGGATGCTTTTGATGGCTGAAGTAATAAAGTGGGAATTAAATTCAGTAATCGAACATGAAAGGCCATGCATGTTGGAGTTACAGTAACAATTTCTACTTTAATCTGAATTCATTAAACCACTGGGTAACTGCCAGTCACCCTTTTTACCCTTGGCTGGGAAGAGGCAAACCCACCCTACACCTGTACAGACTGGGCCACTTTCAAGTGGGCAAGGAAGTGTTAATGCCATTATAAAAAGCACTTCTGTAAATGATCCCACTTCAATACTGGGCACAATTCTCATCAACCACATGCAAAAGAAACAGAAACAAGATGCATTTGATTAAAAAAAATTTCAGATAAAGGTATTCTAAGGTCATAAGGGTAAAGAAGAATCTATCTTTCACAAAAGAAGAAAAGAGAATGAATCATTTACTGCAGTAAAATAAGTAAAGAACAGATAGAATTTTAATTTATAAATACATAGGGATAAAAGGCATGGGTTAGGCTGAACAACAGAGTTGAAAAGGAGGTACTTTAACTCATGGACAATGAAGCCATGAAAAATCAACACATATAAATATTTAGGCTGGAAGTGAGATGCTCTCTTGCCATGGGAGAAGTAGTGTGCAGCAGCTTTCCAACAACTGTAGCCCAATAAACAGGAGAAAACAAAAACATCTTCATTTAGGTTATATGAGGGATCTTATGACAGGGTTTTTATCAGATGGCTGAACTCAGTGACTCAAGTGAACCCTTTCAGATTGTATTTCCAAGGACAAGCAAAAAGATGTTTCCTAGCAGGGCAACGAGAAGTAAAACAAGTGCAGAATCACTGTTGGAGAAACGCTCTGACTCCTGACAGCCTATTCTTGTAACCGAGACAAAATTGCTGGGAACCTCATCAGATTTGCTCCTCTCAACTTTTTAAAAGATGAGAGGCAGTGCCAAACACTCAAAACAATAACGTCTTGCCTTTATAAACAACCTTTAGTATCAGTGGATATAAAGCAGAGCCTTGGACATCTGCAGAGCATGCCTATTGGATTGGCACCAGCACTCTCCCCTGGCTCGCACGGAAGGTGACGGGGTCAGGAATGAGACATCTCGTTCTCCAAAAACAACCTCCCAATTCTGCCACTGGTGGCTCTCAGAATCCACCTCCTGTGCAGCCTAAATCTGCCTTCTTTTGGAGTTTTTCAGGCATCCTCTGGATTCCAATTAGAGGATTCAAGTCAGTGCATGTGTTGAGCAGAGTTAGGGACTCTCAGGAGCTGTGTGGAGTTCAGGCTCTTGGCACAGCCATAGGTAATGCTCTGTGTCCTGGTACATACTGGGAACAGATTGTCTGAGTCTGCTGCAAGAATTTCATTGTTAAAGATGTAGCTTGGGACTGCCTTTCTTGCTATTCCCCCAAACATCCTTCTTTAGCCTTTAATCTCTCTGCTAATAAATGCTATTTTTACACTGCTCTAGTCCTCTCTATATTTTGCACATTCCCACCAGAGATACAGACAGCCTTTATCCAGACAAACATGCTGGATAGATAGGGGATGATTGGAAAAGATCAGTACCAGTGGGACAGCAAGAAAAAAAGTGTCACCCCCAAATAATGCTTTCATTCCCATAACTTCTGAATTTTTCCCTTACTTTTCCACCCTTGCCAGGAGACAACCCAACGTGGCACAGCCCAGCATCACGCTGGATGAAACACAGAACAAACCAGTGCCACTTGCCACAAAGTGTTTCTTCAGCTTCAACTAATGGGATGATTAAACCAAAACAGAGCTGCAGATGAACACAGCAACTGGTAAATGCACTGGGTGATTCAACCAAGCCCAGAGGGAAGGCAGATGTTTGGGTACTGGAATAAGCAGTGTGAGATCATTAACACCCAGCTGATGGATCACAAGAAAGGCAAAGGAAATCTCTGAGGTCTCCTGTTTCTTCCTTTCGCCGGCCTGAAGGCCGGACAGAAATATGGGCATGTGTGAGGGAGTGTGAGCTATTTTAACAAAAACATTTCATCCATCCCTAAATATGGTCACAAGATTTTAGATACTTGGCTTACTCTTAAACAGTAAGATTCTGAATTATCTCCAACTGTGTAGGCTGTAAAAGAAAATGCATAAACCAGCAATCTTGCAAACTCCCTAGAAACGTATTCCCTGCCAGTTTTTTCTCTGTAGCTGTTATATTAATCAGTGTCTTAAGGAATTAGAATGCCCTGTGATTATATCTCTTTCAAACCTAATAAGCAATGCTTTGCAATTAACTTCAACTCACTCTCCTTAATGTCATTATCTATCATCTAGAGCTTTGAAACACACCAGAGAAAAATGCCAGAATTATGGCTCCATGTATTGGGGCTGCACTTTCCTTCCAGTGAGCAGCAAACATCAGTATTTCAGTGGCATCTTGGTTACTCTCTTAAGATTTCTAACCCAAATGGAAAAAATGTGAAAAGATCAGCTGTTCTCAAAAATATTGCCAGAAAAACATATTCAGGGGATTTTGCCTGAATCAGAACTCAAATCATTTTCCAGAATCTGGCCCTGAACCAAAACTCAAGAGATCAGATTTCAGGCTTCAGTTTTATATCTTACCAGATAATCACATACAAGTTCATCTTTCAAAGCAACTGAGATGCACAAGTGTGTGAGTGTGAACATACACACAGCAAGTGTGACACTGGGGTGTAGTCAATGGATTTTATTTCTGTACTTGTAAATTTATATAGTCTCACAGAAACACCTCTCCTCATCTGCCATATGAAAGTGTTATATGTATGGCATGAATGGTGTAAGGTATTATCAACATAAATTTGGAATAGTCAAGTTATTTATAAACAGGCTTTGCAGTATCGGATTTTAATTGACGAATGTTGATAAAAATGGAATTTATATTTCCTTTCAAGACTCATGGGCTAGAATTTTTTTTTCTCTGAAATTGAACAGATGCCAGAAATAAATCAGAAATTGCAAAGTGGAAGAGAGCTGTGAGGCAGCGTGCCGAGGGCCAGGAGGAGAAGAAAAGTGGAAAATTACCAGAATGTAAACCCAATGGATTTAAGAGAAAAAGGCAGAGTAGCATCACTGTGAATTCCATGGGAATAGAGATGGGAAGAGAATAAAAGTTGACCAGAAATTATAACCAGTATTGTGAGTCAGGAACTAAGAGCATTGTCTGAGTTAAACTCTGAGTTCTCAATAAAAATGACTGCAATATCCTACCAGCACCACATCTCCAAGTGCAGTTGATGGATTTTTTTCAAGCAACACAGAGAGCAAACACGGGTGAGTCTTGTCTGATCTCTCATTTGCATTTCAGAAAAGAAAACTGTTATAAAGTTGTTTAATATATGATTTTTAATTATGCTGATTTTTCATGCTTCTGTGACTGGAAAGCTGGGTCACTACCAAGAGGCTGAATCTGGGAGCAATGAACTAAAAAACACCAAGAAAACTAAAAGGAAAGATGGAAATTTTCAAAAATAACTGTTCGGAAAATTTCTGGGTTTAAAGTCATACACTTTCAATCTATGCAAGGTTGCATTGATGGAGTATTATACTCCTGCATTTTAAATCAATAAAAATAAGGAAAGGAAAATGAAGACTCCAGTAATGGGAAAACATTAATTCAATCACATTAGAAATCTACTTGACTTTATGTGAAACTTCTAGTAACTATGAAAGGCAGCCAAGTTTAAACAACTCCCAGAATTTGTAAAAACTAATTAGCAATTTTCTGATTTAGATTTACAAAAGAGCTATCTAATAGCACAATCTCATTCTCTCCTACCAATATTTTCTGTTGCTTTGCTCCCAGTCGACAGCTCCTTTACTTTGGCCGCCAATTTAATATTGATTAATCCTCCTTCCTGTAGCAGCTCCCACTGACGTCCACGGAGCTCCTCCAGTTTATAGAAGCTTGTTTGCAGAGATCAACTTTTGGGATCAGATACTCACTTTGTCATTTTATTCATCAGCCACAATAGCAAAGGATAACCAAAAAGTGTTCAACATAGACAATGGTTGCTTATCCTTCTTAATAAGAAGCCCAGAGCACAACAGGCAAAGAGCACCTTTTAAGAGCCAACTAATATTAAAATAAATACACTTCACAAAGCCTTCCATGGTTTGCTTTTTGCTGCCATTCATCCTTTTTATTGCTCTGGTGCATAGGGTTTCTATGAAGCTGCAGATGAGCTGGAGTCTCCTTTGCCCTGAGAGCTGACACAGATGTCATTGGTAAGAATTGATTTACATCAGTAAAGATCTTCTGCTTCTGCCTGAATCTTCTATCTGACCCATTAGCAGCATTAACTGTGGACTAACCATGTGCATCTGAGGGACTGCTCCAGTTCTACAATGCTTAAAACTACTCAGGCTTAGAGAGGGAAGCGCAGGGGATCTGCACAGGGAGTCAGATTTATCTGGAGCCCCAGCAGGCAGTGGCAGAGCCCAGCCTGCTGTGAGGCCCCAGTGATGCTGTCCCAGGAGGAGCAGCCTATCCATCCCTGCAGCCACAGTGGTCCCTGAGCCCTCCTTTTGTCCCTCTCCCTGACGAGACACAGCCTGGAGCCTCAGCACTGAACCTCCTGTTTTCTCACCCAAAGGGCTGCAATTCTCTCCCTTACTTCACATTCCACACATTTTCACATGTGTAAAGGGAAAGCAGCTGTGCTGTATTTTTAGCTTAACTAGTTGAAAGGAAAAGCAAAGGAAGCTAAAATCAGAAGTATTATTTTGCACTATTGAGCGTATTAATGACGCCTTTCCAACCTCATCAACATTCCCATCGAAACTAACATGTTAATTTATATTCTTCATATAGTACTAATTATGTGTACAGCAGCATGATAGCCTGTACGAGGAGCTATCTCACTATAAGAGATGAAAACATAATGTTCTGATTCTGACCTCGTGATGGGATACATAATTAATTACTCCAAAGAACACTGATTATAATAGGACTAAAATGTGGTTCTGAGAGATGCTTTGAATATCATGTAACTACAAAAGATGCTAAGTAGTTTTATTTAGAGGGGGTGCCAGTGATGCAAAGCTCATTTGGAAAGGCACAGGAGTAAGGCAGTTGTGACTATACAACTCTCCAGCACTGCAAGGAATGGATGTTTTCCACTTGCAAAGAGCTGTGAAGGAACACTACTGTGAGCACTACTACTGTTTTTTCCACCCTGTTCTCCTTCAATTATACCTGTAACTGAAGTACTTCTTATCTAATCAAATGCACACATATGTCAACAAAAGCATTAAGAAAATTACACACATTATAAGGAAATTATACAAGAATTCGTTTCTATGAGGGTTTTGAGGCCCTGGCACAGGGTGCCCAGAGCAGCTGTGGCTGCCCCATCCCTGGCAGTGTCCAAGGCCAGGTTGGATGGAGCTTGGAGCAACCTGGGATAGTGGAAGGCATCCCTGCCCATGGCTGGGAGTGGAACAAAATTATATTTAAAGCCCCTTCCAACCTAAACCATTCTGTGAGTCTATGATACACTTTTCATTTAGTAAGGACAAATAGAGGTTAAAAAAACTGATTTAGTGATTTTTCCTACTAAAGAACAGACTGATTTCCACACAATGTCTTGTACAGTCCCGTTGTCTAGAAGTTCCAGCAATATTTAGCTAAGGGAAAAAAAAGGTGCACTCCACAGATGTGCATTAACTCCCTCAGCTCCAGTGGTGGCCACCCACTGCAGGTACTGCAGTAGAAGTCTGTTCTCAGGGTACCTACAGGCCTTTATAAAGGGATTTGTGAGCAGAAGAGAGTGTAAAAAGGGTTTCTATGCCTTAGTGCTTTATCTTAGACTTTCAGAGCACAAGGCAGCAATTTTGCAGCTGTGTTAGAGACAGCTCAGAGAGTAGCAGGGATGCCCAGCTTTGAGCAGCTCACACACTAAGTGCTGCTCTGACAAGAAGTGGGTTTGGAAGGTGCATTTGCATCATCTGGGTTTTCCTCCTTTGCCAGTGCACAAACAGCCCTTCCTCTCTCACAAGGCAGCACCTCCACAGAAAGATTTACATCCATACAGCATTTGAGGGAGTTTTAACATAAATACATATTTTGACAACTTTAAGCCTAGCCAGCTTGAAAATTCGGCCAAAGTGCTTTTAAGAAGTATTGCTGGTACATAATATATCATGGGGGCTTAGCTGAGACAAAGGTTTCATTAATAGCACACTTAAGAAATTCTGTAAGATGGGTGCAGATTTAAAATATCTATTAGACTCCCCTATAATCTCACACATGTAAATAACAGGAACAGCCACAGAGATTTTGAAGCAGTTCCAGGATTAAACCAGATCAGCATCAAGGCCACAGAAGATTTCTCAGCCACAAAACTACACATCTACAAGGACCTTCAAAGTCAGTTGTAACACACTGTAGGAACCAACAGGTAGAAGAGCTGAGACAAAATGCAGTAAGAAAAGTGTACAAGAAGCAACATTTTTCTTGTGATAGTCTTGCTTTATACAAATCCCTGACTGCTAAAGTGACTTGTTTACACACTGAAGTATAGGGCTTCGTTTTCTCACACACAATAAAAATTTCAACTAATTTGTATACTTGTGGTAATCTCAATTTTAGCCTCCAGGGGTTAGGGTTGGGAAGTATGTTTTTTACTGCTTCTATTTCCTTTGTTACTTCATACCGCTCCTTTTTAATAACCTTGATCACAGTGACCCCAGGTGGCAGAGACAACCACGGCTGCTCTCAGAAGCTGAGCCAGACCTTCATATTTCACCAGGATGCTGAGAAGTCCCTGTGTCCCAGCCCAGAGTCCCCAGAATCAGTCCAGGACAGCTCAGATGCTGCCATGGCACTGGAGAGGGCTCACACAAGTCCCTATGGGACAGAGCAATCAAAGGTTTTCACCTCAGAACCTTCACTCCTCATTTACCCATGGAGGTCTCCCAGATAAGTCTTTAATTTTGCCTGACCCCAGCAGCACTAACTCCTGGATCTGGGCTAATTCAGGTTGCTGAGAGGCCCAGTCAGGGACCTGGCACAGGCAGGCAATTGCTTTGTCCCAACTCATAGTTCTGTATTCCCAGCTTGCTCTACAGACATGCACAAAGCTGTTTATCAAAGCAAGACACAGACCTAGATATGACAAAACCACCTTGATTTTAATAGAACTTAGGCACCTTAATGCCTTTCTCCAAGCCCCATCTGCCTTGCTGTGCTGCTCCAAATGCCTCAAAAGCTCATTGGTTTTTCTTTTTACTGCCTGGAAAAATGTCAGCTGGAGGAAGTCTGCATTTTGAGACCCATCATGCAAGACAGAACAAATAAAAGCATTACCAATGCAATACACAAAATTAACAGTGGGCAGAAAACTTCCAATAGCTTTTCCATCTTTAAAATCCTGAGTTATTTCCCAGTGGAAGGGATCAGTGAGTCTTAGTTTTGGTGAGATCCATACCAAAGCCAGAGCATTGGTAAGGCTTTGCTCAGAGCCTGTGCTCCAGGAGAGAAGAGTGTGCTTTAGAGTTGATGTAAACAAAGTCATTTAAGTACAAAGGGAAACTTTTCAAGCTGCTCACCAGAAGAGAACTCCTACTCACCAGAGCAAAATGTCCAACACTATTTATTACATGGCACTTGAATTTTGTATCCATCAGCCATCGTGTACAATGCTAACTCTAACTTTACATGTTTGAATTTAAACTTGAGACAAACCAGCTCTGAGGGAAGGAAGGACAGGGCACACCAATGCCTTTCCCATGAGGTTGCTCAATTATTGCTGCTGAAGAGCTCCCTAATGGCAATGAAACTGTCCTGCCATTGCCAGAGGGTGTCACTACGGCACTGGAACAAAGCAACCAAACAAATAAAACATAAACAAGAAATATGGAGAAACCTATCAGAAATAAGCTCTATGTAACCTTCACATGAATTGTTCATCAGCTCACCCATGGGCTTTCAAAACATGGTTGTGGAGTCTGAGTACAACATTACTCTGTATTTTCTCTTTTTTTTCCTGTATCTCTCATGCTCTAATCCAATTTCTAACACTAAGTCTTGGAAGGAAGAAAGGAACTACCTATTAGAATTGTTTGCAGAATCTCTGTTGTTCCCACATAATTTCACCTTGTTTTCCATGAAAGCATCCTTTGAAAATGAAACTATTCTAAGAGCACACAGTTCACAGACACAATAACTGTATTTGTAAGGTAACTGTTTTCGCAGCAAATTGCTGCAAAAGAAATCTAAATCTTCTGACATAATGAAACATAGCTCAGCTAATTAAAAAGAGCCAAACTGAGCATGTTAAAATGATCTTGAGTGTTTGGTTAAAATCCTAAACCAGAAGAGGAAGGAAGTCAAGGAGCCAAAGAGGACAGTAAATGAAAACACTCAGAAGGCTGTGAAAAAACCCTGCAATGGAAGGAAGATTCCAAGGTGCACCAAATTAGAAGGTTTATTGTCTTTGTAGTCTAATTGCAATCTAATTATTAGTAGCAAATGGCAGGAGACACATGGCCATGAGGCTATGTTAATGTGGTCTATGATGGCCAAGAAACCTGAGAGATGCTGGAATGCTGGAACAGCTCAATCAGGACGTGTGTGCAGGGGATCAGGCATTGCAGAGCTGGTAGCTGCTGCTCTGAATGTGACTGTCAGTGTCAGAGGGTGGGGTGACTGTGAAAAGCAGAGCATTAAGTCCCAGATTACACAACACAGTGCTGGAGCAAATGAGCAGCTTCATTTCAATTATATTTTGGTACCAGGGTAAACTGTCTGATGCTGCTGAGGGTAGTTTTGATTAGGAAGGGCTGCTCCTGCAAAGTGTTCCAGAGTTCTTGTCAACCTGTCAAGGAATCAAACCGTGTGCTCTAATAATAGAATAATAATTTTAATATTCTTGGAAATAAGTTCTAGTCAAAGCCCAGGATTTAATAAATAAGAGAAGAAATATGACACATTTCATACCATTAAAGAACAGTAGGTAAACTTGGATCTGAAACACAGATTTTCACTATTTTAAACCAAGTTTCTAAAAGCAAAGGAAAATCTGCATGGGTGTTGTAACCACATTGCAGAAGGCAGCTGTATGAGGAACATGGGTCAACTGCAGTGATTAAACTGTCAGGACTTGAAATCAGGGCACTGCTACAATATTTTAATATAGCAAATCCAGTCTATCATGGTGAAGGTTCAGTTCCCAGTTCTGGGAATTATTAGGATGTCAAAAGGCCAAAGTCTATTTCTGGATACTGAAAAGTAATTCCCATTCACCTCATACAATAATGATGTGCCTCTGTTAGGGAAAAAAAGAGAAAGCAATTCAAAGGTAGCAGCAAAGTCTCCTTAAAAATCTTTTCAACAATGAATAATATAAGAAGAAATTAAAATCAGAATATATGCAAATCTGTTGTTTTGTTTCTCTTGTGTCTCCCTGACTTTTACGACAAACAGATCTCTCAGACTATCAGACATGAAAAATACAAAGACGTGGAAAACAGAGCTGGAATTTGGCTTAATGACAGCAGACTTGGTCTTTCATTGCTAATGCAGAGAGGAATATCAGGAGGTCCAGCCTTTACGTGGACCTTGTAGTAACTGTAAATATATAACAAGATATCAGGAAAGAAAAGTGTTTTCCTATTGATTAGACTTAAAGCTCTAGATTGAGCAGTTTATTCTGCTTACCTCAATTATTATATCTGGAAAATTATTTAATTCATGTCTCAGCCTTTATTCTAGGACATTCACTCACATGAGGAAAGAACTTTCAAATCTCTGAGGTCACGGTACAAATCTACTTTTTTCACATGGTTATATCCACAAACAGAATAAACTAAGCTTGATCCTGCAAACAGTGATGATAATTGCCAATCTTTTATTTATTCAGATGGTGCAGGATCAGGACTCAGGAGTGCAGGACACAGGGAAATAAGTTAGATGTGATCAGGAAAAAAGTTCTTGTAAGAAGCCAAGCTGGGAAATACTGAAGAAAATGGCTTAGGAAGAAGCTTGAGCCAGTATGGCTGTTTGGGCGAGAAAACAGTGTTGAGTGCTGGGACACTTGTGTTGAGTGTTGAGCCCTGGAGTCCTGCTCTGGGCAGCAGAGCTCTGGGTGCTGCTCCACTGGAGCTTCACCCTCTCCATCAGCAGCAAGAGGAGCTGTGCTGTGCACAGCTTCCCTGACACCATCCCACACCAGCTACAGAATCTCAGAGGCTCCTAAATAAAACCCCATCCTTTGTAACTGAGCTGAAACAATAGCCTAGAGAGTCCCAGCATGTGCCTGTTTCAGACATCCAAAAATCAGTTGGGCTCCAAGTTGTAAGAGCTTGGCTTTCAGGAGGACCGATGTCATACAAGTGTTTTGTTAACAGGAGATGGCTGCTGATTCTTCATTAAGTGAAATAAATTTTAATGTCATCACATTTTGCCATCTTTGAAAAAAAAAAAAAAAAACCCTACAATATTCTGGAGCACATGAGAACATACTGCGAGGACCAGCAAGAGCAGAGAGCCAAGTTTGATCTGAAGGTTTCAAGCAATGGAAAAATCTGCCACATCCCAAGCTAATTTAAATTATGGATCAGTTCCCTGATTGCTCTGAAAAGAAAAACTAAACTTTTCCAGTCTTAATGTGCCCAACTTCAGCCACCAGCTTTTGGATCTCACATGGATCTAACTTGTGTCTTTTAAAGAGATTGCTGCTATCACTTACCTTTCCCTCCCAGATATGATAAATTCACCTTCATTCTGCTTCAATTAACTAAATACATTCTCCACATACAAAACTGGGAAGATGCTGAGTGCCTTAAAATAGCATCTGATGCTATTTTTTGGATATGCACTATTATATTTTTGTTTTAATGCACCACACCAGAGACATTATACTTTTCTAATGCAAATTTCAGCTGTCAACAAGCATGTCTTTGGATGATTTATAAATCAGAACTTGAATAAATACAAAACAGACAAAATCCCTACAAAAAACGTGATAGTTTGGAGGATTTTGCTTTGTTTTGTTTTTTTAATTTCTGAAAGCAAAAAGTTAATTTAAAACCCAATTTCTTTTTCTGCTTAAAAAAAAAAATAAAAAGAGAGAGAAAAGGAATCTGGTGGTGTCAAAGGGTTAAAGTATCCCATTTCGGGCAGTCTGGATATCTGAATTTAGCAGCTGACAGTGCATGGTGTGTCAGTCTCTTACAGCTGTTCCAGTTGATTCAAAGACCATCTTTGTTTCTCGAAATCTTAGCAACTGTTACTTTTTTCCGAAGACAATGATAGACCAGCTGTTACCTCACAAGACGAGATGTACTTCAGGTCAAAGTCTTTAGTAAGGAACTTGTAAAACAAGAACTAAATCATTGTTTGGGTTTGTCAGGGTTTTTTTCATTAAAAGAGAGTTAGCAGCCTAACAGTCAAATAACTTACACTTGGTATTCCCATTAAGTGCAACAGAATGACAGAGAAATTTCATCTGGTTGTTGAGTTGAATTCTCTCTTTCTATACAGAAGAAAAATCCCACTAATAAATCTTGTAGTATTATAGGATATTTTTTGTTTGAAGGGCAGTTTCTGCCTTTCCAAACACGGTGTTACTAGGCAGATATCACCTCATCAAAGAAATGCACAGGTCTAACCACTCAGAATGTAAGGTGGGGATTTTCAAGGGAACCTTGTAGGAGTTAAACATTCACTTCCCACTATATATCAGTCAGTGGGAATATCCAGTTCCTTTAAGCTCTTTGAACATCCTCCTCTAAATGCATAAGGAAGCAACCGAAGCACAGAGTTTATCCTCCAGTACCAGTCACACCCCCCTTGGAGACACCAGGCTTTCAAAGCCATGCAAGTTTGCAGAATCAGTCCCTTCATGGAGAGTCCTGAGAGAGGAGTAACTGCTGACAGGTTACCTACAACCCTTCCAGGGGGGTGAGAGAAAGGAAACAGCATTTTAAAGAGCTTTAGTTGAAATAAACCCTCGTTCATCCCTGCACAAAGACAAATTACTGCTTCCAGCTGCTCTGATGCAGAAGACAAAGACTTGCTGAGAAGACTGGACATTCTTTTATTCAACCTTTGTGTTTAATTCTGGAAAGCCTTAGCATTGAGTAACCTATTTGCAGAGCCACTGCCAGCTAATTGTTGTGTAAAGAAGCACACGAAGGCACGGTCATATATACTGCAGTGGTAGAAAAATTTTACAAGGCCTGTTAAATTCAGCAGTAGTCATCATTTTTCTGTTTTATATATAGAGAGATAAGTTTAGACTCAAGATTGTTTCACGAGCATGCATGAATACTATTTGCCTCAGGCTGTTTTTTCTAGATCTAAAAAGGATTTATGTAAATAACTTCTCTGCTTTAAGTCTGTTTTTCAGAATGGGTGACATACTGCCCATATGTAAACCAGTGCTTTATGCAGAATTAAAAATAACTACCATTAGGCATGGCGCCGGCAGTATTTGTGATGAAGAATATAAACTGTCTAACAAAACACTGGGGGTGAATCACAACCCCTAAAAAGCCACGAACTGACAGTATTTGTTTCTCAAGATAAAAATATCCATAAATACCAAATGTGTGTGCTTTTAGTTTTGTTTAAGAGAGTAGCTTACCTACCAGGCCAAATACTGACATCACAAAAAGTGCAGTCTGCTGATGCTGTCAGGCTGTTGTATGGGGATTGATACCATCTCCTGATGACTGCTGAGAGTACAACTTTGCATAACTAATTTAAAGACTGCTGCCTGCAGGCACCACAATGGTAATTAAAGACAATAATTCTTGGACAAATGAGAGGGATGTACTGGAAAATAAAGTCAGTGCTAAATTCACAGCTAATCCTTCAATGGAGAATTGGATCATTTATTTTCCAAACGGCTGGGCAACTCTACCTGGTTTCATTTCCATCTCTGCTGCCAGATGATTCTTGTCTCCAAAATCTGTAATTTTTTCTAGTTTAAGTAGTATTCCTCATTGGCAAGCTCCAGTTCAGCAAGACCGAATGTGCTTCCATTTAAATACATGAATAGTTCCTTTGACATCCACAGCAAGTCAATGGAACAACTCACAGTTAAACAACACACTTTTAAACACCATGAGGAATCAAGGCCATAAACAAGGCACAAAAGGCACAAAGAAAAGCTGGATTGCCAGGCAGTTTACCTGGAAAATAGCTTGGTGTTACCCAAAGAAGAAAAGCTTTGTTTATGTGCCTTGGTAAATTCGAGTTTCCTCTTTGTGGTTGTTTACAACTAGAATTCACAGGACAGGCTAATCATCCAATACCACTGATGATCAGGAAAAAAGTCTCTCACACAATGAGATTTTGCATCATTCTTCTTCAGTACCAAACCTGTTACATATGCATAATGTATCTTGCATATTCACACCTCCTCTGCCCCCAAGCCAGCACTGTCTGCTGACAATCTCCTGAAGTTCCAGCGCAGGTGGGGCATCCACCCCTTTACAAATCCTCATCTGCACAACACTGGGATCATGCTGCATCTCCTCTCTTCTGCTGTCCCCAAAAAGGAGGATGAAGGATCCCGTCCAACTCTGGTCATCAAAAAAAATCCTAATATAATTCAAGGAAGCAACGCTATGGATCAGCCCCCACTGCCACGCCTCACTGTGCAATTTCACTCTCATCTCTTATTCTTTCTTTTCATCTCTTATCTTCCCAGTGGTTTAGCTCAAGATTTTGGGCATTCTTGGCAGGCTTATTAAAGAGGTATCCACACATCTATTTCCATCCTCTGGCCTTGTCCAGTGGCTAGTAAGGGAAATTAAGGTGCAGTTTTGCCACCATTAATTTAATTTGGGCCATAAGGGGAGATTCTGCCCTTGCCCTTGATCCCTACTCCTTCCTTCCCCTTGCCAAAGCGTTCTGGCAGCCAGGCACAGGGTGGGAGGAAGGACCTGCTCTGACTGAAAATAACCCTGCAGGGGAGGATCACTTTTCAGAGAGCTGCTCTGGCTCACCTGGCCATGAGAGCAACAGGAGCATGCAAGGCTTGGCACTCACTGTTACTTCATCCTTTGGTACCAGCCCAAAATTCAGCTTAAATCAATGCTGAAACCATACCCTGAGTTTTCTAGCTAAGGTGGAATTCTTCTTGCACTCTTCTGTACACTGTATGCATATATGAAGCACAGGCAGAAGCTAAACCTGTGTTTGTTTTTTAACAAAAGAGTTAAGTTACAAATGCAAGGAAAGCACAGGATGTGTAATGAATATGTCATAGCTGTGGCATCCTGTTTCTAAAATATCTTGCTCCTGAATGGTGCCGTCTTAGGTTTCTTCCACATAAATGAGGCTTTCCAGCTGGCCTGCAGCCAGTGCTTTAATAAAACATGGTATTATGCAGAAGTGAATAAAGCTTATGGCAATAATAATGTCCTAGAAATTCGCTAATCACCAGAAGTTTCAAGAAGATTTCGATATGAGATCAATAGAACAACAACTAAAGTTCACTTGTTAGCTATGGAAAGCCACTTTTCTCGTGATAAATTATGCCTGTATTGAAAGAAACCCCAAGTCATTAGTGACACAGATGAAAAGTGTGTTTTCTGAGTTTGAAGACAATACCTTGCTGCAAACGAACTGCAAGCACTTCAGAACACTTTAGGGTGTAAAATCATTACAAATTGAAGAAATAGTCTGAGAAAATAGATATACTTCAAGTAAAGACACAACAGCTAAGACTATTTGGGGAGGGGTGACCAACAGCATAAATACATGGTGAAGATTCATTGCCAAAGTAGCATTTTTGCAGGGAAGGAACCACTGATTACAGTGGTCACATCCTAAACAGGACTCAAAAATATCCCATTGCTGTGAAATATTTAAAGAAACAAGCAAGACATGGAGCAACAGGGGAGAGGTGAGAACAATAAAAATGGTAAGTAGGCTGAGGAACCTGGTCTGCAGAGTGCCAATATTCATCTTTACATCTTGGTCTCAACAAGCACAGATATTACAAAATGCTCTTTATCCTCCCATCTTTGCCATGCAGGGGACACACAAGAGTAAATGCAACACTGTGTACTGCTGAAATAAATACAGAGTCTTCAAGTTCATTTCTTGGTATTTTTTTTGTGCCTTCATAAGAGCTCACTATTTTAGTAAAAGCATTAAATACCACTTTGTGCCTTTTGCTTTCAAAGCCATTTCACACCATTATACTGTTCAAAGAAACCAATTTATTAATAATGCAAGTAATAAAATACACAAAAGTGTATTTTGCATTTTCTGAAAGCTGTTGCAAGCCTTACAGCTACCTGTACATTAGTAATAAATGCTTCCAAAAATTACATTAGCTAAATATTGATCTATTCTCTTTACTCCTTGATGAACAAGTCTGACATAGCATTTACACACACATATTTACAGATACGGTGAACATTTGATTTTCCCACTTCTTTTTGTGATCAGGAGGCCACCAAGCTTCTGCACAGGGACTGAGAGATGTGGCTCAGGACTCAGCAGAGCAGACTGGCACTGCTGACATCCTGCAAGCAGGAATGACACTCCTGCTGCTCTCAGCCCTGCTCTCTCCCCTACTGGTTATTTCAGCTCTATTTCCTTCTCCTCCCTGGCAATCATCAGCTCTGGGTCCGGCCTCCATTCCCACAGCAGCTCACCTCTGAACTCCCTCACTGCCCCCCTCTCAGTGCCTGCCCCTGTCCAGTAGAGACACAGCATCCTGTCAATGAAATGATGAAAAGTTACTTTTTATTTTTATCCACAGAAGAAAAATGAATAATTTCGTCCTCTTGATTCCCCTTTATTATTCAACATCAGGGCAGAGCCAAGTGGGTGTGCTTGTACTCCGGCATTACATGATGAACAATGAAAAATCTTCATAGCTACACTGCTGGGTTAGAAGAGATTAATCAGAAGAGGTTAGAAAAAGGTCACTCAGACTGGCCCCCTGTCACCAATTTTGACTTTATACACCATTTCACAACTAGGAGGCTTTAGAGGACGTTAATCTGCTGGATATCCAAGAGTGGGAGAGGAAATAGAAGGCTGCCAAGGAATGGGTGTAATTCTATCTGTGCATAGACAGAAATCCTTCAGTGGCTGCAGAGCCAGAGCAGCAGAGCACCAGCCTCACCCTCCTGCAAAACTCCCAGGCAGCACTGACCAAAAGAAGAGGGGAAATTGATGCAAACTCTAAATCACCTTCAGAATCCTGAGGTCACCTTAGAAGGGTAACATCAGCAAGGAAATTGCCCTCAAGACAAACCAAACATTCCCAGTTATTCAAATCAGAACAGCAGCTCCTCCCAGCTAAATCCACATTCCCGCTCCAGGTAATGGGCATTTTGTCACTGGCATTGGGAGAACCAGGACCTTCCTTTCAGAGTTTAACCAAGTTCTATGAGGAAACAGTGGACTGCCACATCACTTCCCAGAGCTGCACTGTTCTTTGCAATGTTAGCAACTCCTGAACATTTTGGCAAAAGTTGCTGATAACTAGCTCTGCTGTTTTTGGTACTTTTTCAATTACATTTCCCTTTTATTGCACTTTTCAGTATAATTTTACACCAGAGACTCTGTGTAGGACATAGATGGCAGCCCCATTTGAAGTATGGCACAAGGAAAGATTTGATCTAAAATAAGACTTAAAGAAAAGTATTTCCAACACCAGTGCAAAAAGATACTTGTTTCCCTTAACTTCAGCATGATTTGTCATGCAACCAACCCTTCATAGGGAATATCTGACACAGAGATGATATGCTACATGCTGCCTTTATAAAAAAGTGGTTAAGTCTCACAGCTGCCAAGCAGCAAGTGCAACACGAGTCAGAGCAGGCTAACACAAATATCTTCTTGAAGAAAGAAAAAATGTAAGAGTCATCCATTGTAAATGAGAAATTGCTAGTCCATCCTCCCCCCACCTGAACACCTCCTAAATTTTGGTCAAAGGTGAAATTAGATAAAACAGTGATAATATCTTCAGTGTGGAAAGCACCGAGTAAAACAAACTCAAGGCAATAAACACCACCACTGCAGCACAGAAAAGAAAATAACCTTACCTAGCTTTCCACCATTCCAAGAGCCCAAATGAAGTAATTTACCACTTACTTTACTGAACTACATATTTACATTAAGAAGATGCAGACTGGAACTGATGGCAATGGTATGCTCTGACTTGCTGACTTCTCCACACTTGACAAATACAACCAGACAAGGGTAAAAGCATGATGTCAATTTATTCCTTCATTTCAATCTTGTCTGCAGAGCAGAACATACATCCTTCTGTGAGTCCTTTTCCCCATGTCAGCAATAGCCTGCTGTGCTCATCATGAGGCTCAGATGAGGCCCCTGGACACATCCCTGGGCAGGGAATGGTTCTACACCTGACCATGCTCCAGTGCACAGCCCAGGAGCTCCTGAAGCTTTTGACAGCAGAGGCAGAATACACCTGGCCAAGCAAAGACTTCAAATGCACCTGCAGCACACACGTGGGAACCTGCAGGTCTCTTCACTCCTAACACATCTCCATGACAGAACAGGGGAAAAGGGGAAAATGGGACACAGGGAATGGGCAGGAGAGACCATGGTCATGATGTGCAATCAGCACAGTGCAAGGAAAAGCACTTGTCCTTCAGTTTTTGTCTCTCACCCTATTTTGACAGCATCTTACTGAAATGTCCTTTTTTCCAGCCCTAAAACCTATCCTTTCAGTGCCTGTCACATCAGCATGCTGACAGTATAATCAAGATTTACAGCAGTTCTGTACAAGAATTCTCCTCTGTGGGTGAAAAAGCTAGAAGAAATGTGCAAAGTTCATCCTCTTCTAATTACTCCAGAAATCCTAATGTTAACATAATATCATTAAGATTGCAAAGTAATTAAACTGTGTAAACATCTGCAAGAGGGAGCAAAATTTGCAATCCTGGAATGTGCTTTGACTGCAAGCATTTGAGTAACCCCATTGAAGGACTGGGCTGTTGGTGTTCTGCCAGAGCTAAAACCATCAGTCTAGAGAAAGTTTTTGTCTTTTCTAACGATGGAAGCACAGAAAAGTGGGGTTGGTGGGGAGTTCCTGACCTCACTGAGTCTTATCTGCTGCAAGGCAGGACTGATGCTTGTCATTCCTGGCAGACCAGAGTCTAATCTGTCCTTAATAGCCTCAAGTGGAGACTCCACAACCTACCCAAGCAATCAGAGACCTCTTCTTGGATCTGACTTCACTCTCTCCCACTGTGCTTTAAATTTGTGGGTCTTTACCCTCTGGCCCACAGAGCAGTTTATCACTCATACAGCATTATTCACATGCAATTATAAGCTATTATTGCATCTCTCTGCCCCAACTTTTATTCTGCAGGCCAAGCAATCCCATTCTTCCCTCAGAAGTGATGTTATCTAGGTCTGTGATCATTCCCACCACTCCTCCATGAATTTCCTCCAACTGTTTTTCCTTGAAGTGCAGTGCCCAAACCGGACACTGTGTTCCAGCTGAAATATTTCCAACACTGGGACATCTTGCATGTTCTGTTTAGTTACCCCAGTAAAGCATTAGTAATTTTCAAAAAAAGCTTGACATTGGTGACTGTTATTCAGACCATGAGTCACAATAAGTTCCCCACAGTGTTTCAAGGAACTACCAAAACTGCAAAACTGTCTTATAGTCATAAAGGTGTTTTTCCTGCCTAAGGAATACTTCTCTGCACTTGGCTCAGTGTCAATCCATCCTGCTTTTTCCAGAACATTCTTTCAAGCTGTCAGCTTAATTTTGAAAGGTACCCTTGTCTCCCAGTATTTTAGCAGCCCTTCCCATCTTCATGCCAGTAAAAATTCAACACTCATAGCCTGTCCCACCAAGGCTACTAACAGCAATAATGGTGAAAAGCAGAACAACCCCTCCAATAGACCTTTCCATTGGAATGATGGACCAGTGCTACCTGATATTTGGTATCATTCCATCAGTTTTGCACAGACTGGTTTCACTAAAGAGACACTTCCTTGTTTTTGTTTTTTTTTATGAAACCATCATAAACATTAATGTCAAAAACATTGCTGGAAGTTGAGCTGTTTGGCCTCCTTTGTGCCTCCCCCAGCTGCACAATTTGCTAGCAGTTCTGGAGACATTTTTAAGGACATTTTCAAGTCCTTAAAAGTCACATTGGCTGTTACTGAACTCCTTGGTCTCCTCCAGGTGCTTATAAATAATTTGTTTGTTCCAGTTTTTCCAAGAACAAAACAATTTACCTGTCATTCCCTGTTTACAGACATTATGCTTTTTCTTTACCACTCATTCAGCACTTGACCTGTCTTCCCTGAGTTTCAGAAGTAATGACAAATGCTTCTGAGATTGCTCTAGCTAATTAAGTAAACTAGAATAAAGTTTATCAGGCCCATCTGTTCTGAAAATACTAAATATGTCTGAATACACTCTAACCTGTTCTCGTCCTTTTTTACCTCGTGATTTTACCCTCTGTCATAATGCTATGAGCAGCTTGAGGGTGCATCTAGTGTGACTCAAATGCATCAGTGAGAGCAATTCTGAACCCCGAGATGAAATTTAATCTAATTTTAATTTAATCTAATTTCTTGTCCTCACACCAAGCTATGGGTTCCCTTGAATCATAAAGCCCCTCCTACCTTCGTTCATTGTCATCAAGATGAGCAAAGAGGACGTTCTTGGAGATGGCCTTAGCCAGAGCAGTCATAGTTTTATAGTCCTTTGGAATAACCTGCAGAGAAAAGAATGAAAGGCAATTAAACACCTGATTGTATTTCTTCACAAATCATGAAATCTACAGAAAATGCCACTTTTCAAGAAAATGGATGCAATTTGATTTCAGGCACTGAGACAGGATTAGGCTATAATATAAAGCCAGTAAGAAAGAAATAAATTACAGTTTTGATAATGTGAGGATAAGAATTTTTGTTCTCAAAATGACACTCAGAAAGGAAATTTAAGATCAGGGATGACGGGGGAGAAGGATATCCATAAAATACTATAATTAGGAGGTACTGGCAGCTGTGTAGTCTCATTTTAAATCTCTTGGACTGAGGAAAAGGTATTTTACATACCTCTTCCCTCCAAACAATATCAGAAGCAACCTACTTTTAAAACTGTGGAAATAGCAACATTTCCTTAGGAAAAAGGTAAAAATGTGTTGATTACATCATATTTTTCAGTACTAGCTGTGGTGTAAGGAACCAAGCTCCTGACAGGTCCACTTGAGTCAAAATCCTATGCCTTGGCTTCATGGCAAACAAGAAGAATTTCCATTTGAGAATGAAGATGTCTTTATTTGTTAACTGGAGAGAGGTCAAAAGTCCTGTTGTGCATGAATTTGCTCAAAATAAAAGTTGAAATTCAGGAGTATTTCCATTTTGGAAAGCTAAGCTTTCCCTTTTCCATTCAGGTAAGATACAGTAGATAATGGGTCTCTCTATTTGCCAAGTATCTTCTTCCACCAGTCATAGACTCCAAGATTAGGAGAGACACAAGAAATTTGTAATAAAATTATGACCTATCAAAGACATTAATTGTCTTTGATAATGTGATTTTCCTTAATTGTTTAATTATAGCAGGACAGAATCAAGCACAGCAGAAGTTTTAAGTGTTAAATAAACCTTACTCCAATCCAAAAATCAAAATCTGTTTGTCAGTCTCAATTACTGTACAATAAAGGGGCATTTACCTCTCACATTTTCTTATGACAGAAATAGTGTATCTGTCTGTTGCAAGTAACTACCTGTGTTGATGTGCAGGTACTTTCCTTCCCTCATCCTGGAAAGGCAAGGAACTACCCATCCAACCAAAAGAAGGATGTCTCAAAGGGTAGAACTCATGTAGAACCAGTTCCCAGAAAGAATTATCAAGATTTATTTCAAGGGAAGTGCTGCACTGTGAAGATCTATAGTTAAACTGGCTTCAGACCTCTCTTGTATTGACTGCTGCACTCATCAGATTACCCAAATGAAGTCTGGAGAAGTATACATGTACAAACTGCCTGTTTGTATCAGTGAAACCTAATCTAATTGATCTAAAAGTTTAAATTTCTCAGTGTTAAATTCAATCAGTATCTTATTTTTGGTTTTTACCCTATCAGAGGAAGACTGGATTGAATTGCAGGCCTGAACCCTTGCTCTATTAGGAATACACCAGCTGCTCAGTTTACTGCTGATGAGCCAAAAGGGTAAATAATCAGATCTCTAAGACATTCAACTCCAGCCTTTCTGTCTGATTATGAAATAGCACTGACTAGCCTTTCTCAGTGTAAATTTGCAGCAGTGAAAGCCACAAGGCTTTGTGGGTTTGTTGGGGCAGGAACACTGAAAACACAGGAGAGGTTGTCTAGGTGTAACCAGGCATCTGACCAAAACCGATTGTGGTAAGAACTGCTTGGCCATTTCTTACATCACTCTTCCAAATAATCACTGAATGTTCTCTTCAAGCTGATAACCCTCTTTAAAGCAAGATTCCTGTTCTGTTAGTTGTTAACTGTGTAATGTCAGATGTGTTGACAAATATTGCTTTCTCTAGTTCAAGGATGAACTAACCCTCCACAGAGATCTTCCCCAGAATGAAGTCATGCCTTGTGCTTGCTCAAATCACAAAGCTAAACCTCTTTTGATTTTCCCTCCAGGGACATAACTCATTTCACTGTCTCTAGCACTACTCATGCTATAGCTCACCCTTGCAAGGGATCCTTCAGGCTGCCTTATCACCCAGATGTGTTTCTATCCAACACCTCAATTCAAGCCAGCTGTTCTTCCTGACTACTATCTAAAATTCCATCTGTTTGCAATAGTCTATCACAACTTTTGCCTCGCTTTTTACTCTTTTAAATTTGTTCCATAATTTGTCTTTTCAGTGTCTCCTTTTATTTCTGTGTTCTAGAAATGTATCACAAACATACATCCATGGATTTCACCATGGAATTCATTTGCTTATGGCACAAGACAAAGCACTGACACAAATCCTCTCAGTGCTAGTTCTGTATTCCATCCAGCATCTGTAGCTGTACAAGAAACTATCCCCTAAATTATTATTATTTAAGATCAGTCAGTTCCTAGGAAATTAAAATCATAACAGGGCTAGTCACACAGAGTATGATCTGTATTGCTGCTTCTGGTTCTTGCCTACTCATGCTACTGTCAGGACTCACTGACATCACTGCTGAGAAATGAAGAAAACAAAGTTTACTTCAGGTTCCATTATAAACATAAAAGAATTACTCAGGGGGGTGGGAAGGGATGTTTCCTTTGATTTTCAGAAGAGTCAGATGGAACCCATAATAAACAGAAACAAATGGGATCTCTTCACAGAAGTTTTTTAGGGGGACATTGCAAAATGCACAGAAAGAAAAGTGTTTTAAAGTGGCTTTTGAAGTATCACACAAGTTTTTTAATGGTGCAGGGCATTCATTAATAGCTTGACCACAGTGCTGTTAAAATTTACCACTCACTTGCAAACATTATTTAACTGCCAGAAGAATACTCTTACACACTTGTTCTTAGGATGAATGGCTCTCCTAATTCTTTTTTTCTTGGGACAGAAATCCCCAGAGCAGCCAGGGAACTTGTATCATAAGCAGATGACAAAAGCACATCTGACTGCAAAGGCGAAAAGCATTCTGCCAAAAAACAGTGACTGACAAAATGTATTCCCATAAAGAAAAAGCAAGCTCTTTGAGTTAAAGCTACTCCAGGCGTGCACAAAATCACATTAGTAGCATCTGTCAACCTTATGAAATACATTTCCAGCCTGGCTCCCTAAACAAACATGACATATGCTATTGTAATGTCTCTCTTTTCATAATCTTTCAAAGCTTTAGCCACTGTCAAAAAAATATAAAAAGGAGTTATTAAGAGATATCAAAGATATAACATAGCTAGATCTTTTTGTGAAAAAGGCAGTTAAAAAGAGAGAAGCTCAAATTGGAGCTCCTAGTGAAGAAATTACCTAATTTAGGATTGGCATTTCTTCAAAAACAATGGTCAAACAAAATCACCCAAGTATGGTCAACAATAACCCAATTCAATGGGTTAAGTGGTACCAAATCAACATGGGAAATATGTGTACGAGTGGTCTAGGAAACCTAAATGACTTAGATTAAAGAAAACTTGAGGCAGAACTTGAGGCAACTTTTGGAAACAAAAAAAACCAAAAACCAAAACAAACAGGAAATGCAGCAATAGAAAAGCTGTCTTCCAACAATGCGAGGTTCTGACCAGACTCAGAAGATGCAGAAGATGCAGAAGATCAGACTGCAGAAGATGCTGCAGTCAGGGACTATCAAGAAAATGGCTGAGAATTACTGACCCTGTTAGACATGGAAACAGATGAGCAGCACATCTCAAAAAGGAAGGAGCAGACAATGCTGAAATCCCATTGAAGGGGAAAATCCTTAGTCAAGGAGGCAGCAAAAGAACTCGAGTGGGAAGATGGTCAGCCCTGCTCATGCCAGCATGAGGACACCATCCTCCAGGCTGGCCCAGGAGTCCAAATTAGGGACAAAACACGAGTCACTGGATTGTCCTGTAGATGTCAGAGCCAGAGGGATGGTCCAGGTTACCTTTCTGACATAGGAAACAGCATCTTCCTCAGTGTACACCTCTGCACTGACCCCGCCCCTCCTGCGCCGTGCCTTCACCACCGGGTTGGGGGGCGGAGGGGAGATCTCATCGTCGTGAGAGTCCGACTGGGAGCTGGACTTCTGCCGAGCCAGGATCTGCTTGCATTCTTCCTGCAAGGCAAAAAGAGACCATAAAACACCTCTTACCCATGGATATAGTCAATTCACCCTTCCTTTATGGCTATCAGCAACCCTTCCACTCCTATGTTTGGGTAACTGTCAATCTGAAAGAAAATTACAAATTTAATGAGAATAGCATTAACTACAATGTGTGTAGTTGGCATTTGACGTGTTCAACTCTTTCTTACACATCATGGCAACCTATGTATATAAAGTGCAGGCATATCTCTACAGCTACTCCTGGCTGAGAAAGCAGAACGAGCCTCTTTGGTTTACTCTCCAACATCACAGCTGTTATTTTCTCAGTTGGCTTGTACATGTCATTGTCTCTTGCACAGACAACTTGTCAGAAGTCACACATTGATATATTAGATAGTTTTCTTCATCTTGCTCTGTTTTGCAAGCTTACTGTCACCACAAACAACAAACATGCTCCCTACTCCAGAATTTCTGCCATACAACTGATTTATAATCAGTGGGACTCCTTCCAAGCAAATAAGATCCAAGGTAGGCTCCAGAGGACCATGAAAGATGATGGCTGGCCTAGCACCAGCTGGCCAATAGGGAGGTTGTTCTCCAAATTTCATGCTTGTGGAATAGAGAATAAAATAGGAAGGGGAATCCCTGAAGAGAGAGTAATAAGAATAGAAAACAGCACAGAAAACCTTCAAGAAAGGAGGTCAGAGTTGCAAGACTCTCAATTCATACACTGAATTTGACTTTCAAAGAATAGAGACAAACCAGATTACACATAATTACAGTATTTCCCAATGCCCCATGTTCTGTCCCTCAGCTTCCTCAGATTTGAGTGAAAGCATTAAGGAGTAAAATTTCCTTTGCATCATCCCTGTCTGTCAGTCAAAGGAACGGGAGAACGGGAGCCTCTGCTCAGACCCAGCCCTTCTTCTCACCCCCTGGCACTGCTCAGCCACAACACATTGCCCTGCTGCTTCTCCATTCCAGCCTTCACTGATCCTGCCTAAAGGCAGGGAGAATTGGAGATGGGGTGGACCATATATTCTGTTCCCTGGTGCAGGAAACCAGGGGGCATGAGCAGGAGGGACACAGGCACTGTAAGGGGGCAAGCTGGCTGCTGCAGCAGTAGCCCAGTGTTTCATCTGCTGTCATCTCCTCTGTGAGGCAGACCCCACAGCCTGGCAGCCCCAGTGTCATGTTGAGGGGTGTACCTGTAGCCATCACCCCAGGACTCCCTGAACAACCCCAGGATTTTTCAGACAACTCAGCTCAGCAGCATTGCAGGCTACCCAAAAGAAAACACAGCAAGGCTGAACTCCCTGCACACCCCATAAACCAACATTCTTCCAACAGGGATGGCAGAACCTGGCCTCTGTCCTACAGGAAATTTCCAGTGAGACTTTCCATTCAGAGCTAGCACAGGAGTGAGTGGAGGAGGGAGCATCTGGGAGCACCAGCACGAGTGGCAGATCACCAACATCACCAGCTGGTCTCACTGCCAGAGGAAGTGACTTATCCACAGCTCATCAGGTATGCCACAGAAAAGGGCAGTACAGAAAACTGGCACAAGCTCACAACTTTCAAGCTTGCAAGAAAAATGGATGATTAATATATGTTTTGCCATTGATGTTTACATCAAATCCAGTCATGCCACCTGTCTTTTCTGGTCTTATTCCAGTTAATTCCTGCACCATCACTGACACTGCCCTTCTCATTAACCTCTGACACCAGTCTTTGATGCACTATTGCTGCTTGAAATAAATCACTGAACAGTATTTCCCATGCTGCATGACTCAAAGTAACAGGTCATACATTCTTGTTTTGAAGAAGGCATTACTGAAATATTTAAGGGACAAGCTCAGAGATAAAATGTAGAGGGCTGGCTAAAGATCTGACTTTTCAAGATCTTGACCTGCCTCCAAAAGTGCCAAGTTCTTTCTAAGGTCAGTTGGGGTTTAAATTTGGCTTACAACCCCAAAACTCTCAGGCCACTATACAGTTGACCTTGGTGCTGTAACCAAAAAAACAAAATTTCAGATGTATTAAATCCTTACTGATTTTTTTTAATTTCACATTCAAATAGCAGCACTAGATACGTAAAAAATTACTTAGCTAGATTTTCCTATAGTGTAAGAACTGCAAATTCTATTTCAGCATTCTCATAAACTTCTTCCTTACTCCTCTCTCGATTCCTTAAGTACAATCAAGCAAAATATTTCAAATACAAATGTGTGCCTTATATTAAAAACTAGTCTTTAAAAATTAAAGCTGTGACTGAAGAATTTCAAGTAACATTACTGACTGCCTATCTCTGACAGTGTTTGTGGTCTCTGATTATATCAAATGAACACAAACAAATCCACCTTCTTCATGGGCTTAACTGAAAAGTAGTAAAGACCTTTCTGAAGAGTAGCAGCTAAAATTTAACTAAAAGGCAAGTACAACAAGTGGGCAGTTGGGTAACTAATGGTGTGCAGCACTTACACAGTTCTTTTTATACACAGCGTATTTACTCAGAGAGAAGAGTAGCAGTTTGCCACATTTGAATAGAAAGTACACTCTTCTCTCTTCAGTACACATTGCATAAAAGCCACTTCCAAGGAATTAATAAATACTATCTCCCCTGCCCCAGCACAGATTTATATACAAAAGAAAGCTCAGTGAGATAAAATTAATACTACAAAGCATGCTCTTAAACTCAAATACTTTTAGAAGCCAAAAAGATTTTAAAGGATTATAAAAGTGAGTTACGGTGTGATTCATTTTAAAAGGAAGTCTCTTCACTACAAACTCCTTTCATATAAACAGCAGGCAGTTGACTGGCTGGCTTTTCCACACGCCGCTATTTGCAGTCTGGGAAGGATCCCCATTCCTGAGCTAGAGCGTGCCTTTTGGAAATAAAAGCATTTGCTCTGTCCTGGGCTGGGCTTTCAGAGGGACGTCTTCCATATATCCTGGGGTAAAACTGCACAAATGCAGCAAATGTTTGAAAGGAGGAATGAACTGTCTCAAGAAGAGTTCTTCTAACACCAATCTTCAGAAGCGGCTTGATGTGAATCCTGGTGCAGAACTCAGTTTCAAGTAAACACCTCATCATCTTTTGTTGTCATGACAACAAATGATCTCTCTCTCTCTCTCTCTCTCTTTGGATGGCACTGATAATTCATAATCATATTGCCCAATTATGTCCACCTTCAAATGAGAAAACACATGGAAGAACTGCAAGACAGTGTAACTTCCTTTGATCATTGCCTCAAATTTAAAGAAGAACCAATAAATACAGTTGCAGCAATCAATTTATCTTTTGAACGTCCACTTTCAGCTACAAGAGGCTGAGGTATAAACCTCAGGAATTTAGCATATTGTCCTCAGCATCTCCCCCAGATAATGCTTCCATTAATTTTTAATGAGTTTAAACACTGCAAGTGGAACAGCCACAATGCTGAGACAGTCTTTAGGTTTACCCTTCCTTTCAGACCACTGTTTATGAGCACACACACTTCCTGACCCAGAAGCTTTCTTCCCTATCAGCAGGAGCATTTCTAAACAGAAATTCGCTTCCTCTCCCAGTCTCTCCTTTCAGCTTTGTCACTTTGTGAAAACTCAGATGAGCTGGAGGAAGGAAAGCACCTAAGGAGGCTCCAAATCACTGTGCAGCCTTATAACAACATCCCAAGAAGACTTTTAAAAGCAAGCCAGACATTTGATATCAAAGCTCAGTACCTCTGCTCTGCTTCCTACAATGTATACATTGCATTCAAAAGCAACATCACTAAGCACACTCTAAATTATTTTTTTCCCCTTAAGCACATTCATAAACTTTTCTGACTGACAGACCTGGATTATTCACAGAAAATGTGCAGGAAGGTTCATGCACAGGTAACTAATCTCTCTTTGCACTGGAATTGACCCAGAGGAGATGCTCAGATGCTCTCCATCTAGGAGAGTTTCCAGCACCCCTCACCACTCCTTGGGGCTGATTTATAGCAACCAATAAAGGCCAAAGGCAAAGCACTTCACTTTGCTGGAAGCATGGGACTGATGCCATCACTAAAAGCAGGAAAAATCTGGGAGATCTTAATGTTCTTTCCAGTCTTATCTTTGCCAGGACAGACAATCTTTATGATCATTCAGCCTTGTTATTCACAGCCCCAATTATTGTTCCACTGCCTTCCCCCTGGTACATGCTACCTTTTCTTTTACAGCACTTCTAAGAAATATCTTTAACATGCACTCCCTCCAATCCTACCAAGGTATTTACCCACTCCATAGTTATCCTCCACTTTGATTACTATTTCTGCATCCTCCATGGCCCTTTTGCATTTCAACTCGTTCCCAATTTCCAGTCTAGGCAAAATTCTCCTGCCAAAAATCCACCTCCTCTGATGACATTCCAGCTGCATGGCTGACCTTCCTCAGACCCTTTGCTGCCATTGTTTAACCTCCTGCAACTTGCTCACACTTCTTGTCTTCCCCCCTACCAGTGTCTTCAGCATCCCAACCTATCACCACCTCTTCCCTACTTTCTTACATACGCCTCACAGCAAAGTGAGAGGTTGTGTTACAAAACACAGACCCTATTTTTGATACTTAAAAGCTTATATAATCAAAGAGAATCGTAGCCAACACTTCTGATTCTTAAAATCCAGCCAAATAACAATGTATGCATGCATAGCTTGTGTAAGAAGAGACAAACCCACATAGAAGTGGATTAAGTAACCTGATGAATGTAAAACAGGGGAGCTTGAGATGTGAAACAAAGACATCTTCCAGGCAGAATTCCCTCCCTGTTCCATCACTGCACTCTGTTTTTGTTAGATTTTGGCTTTGAGACTGGGAAAGCGACTCACACTTGTGGACACACAAAGTAAACAGGGAGCTCAGCTCTAATATGTTCCACACAGGCTTGTTAGAGCATGGGTTTGCTTATAACTAATTTTATTTCTAAGGGAAAAAGCTTTTTTTCTCTTTCTGCTCTTATTCCCTTCATTCTCCACCCTTCCCTAAGCCTCCTGCATGTAGGAAAGTTTGCCTGAGGGGGTTTTAAAAATTCACCTCGTTTTCCTTTACCTCTTCCAAGAAAACTGTCACTTCTCACAACACTGCCTGGGGCTGACTCTGGCAACGACAGAGGTCCCACCTGAGCTGCTTTTCATCCAGCCCTTCCCAGCCCTGATAGCAGAGGAGAGGCAGGAGCAGAGGCTGCCCAAGCCTGCTCAGAAGTGCAGTCACACAGCCAGGGCACCTGGTGTTCCCACTGTTGTGCTTCTATCAGCATCTCAGGTATGTTCCTGCATGTTTTACCAACATTTCTCACCACCAAGGAGATACCACCCAACTGCTTTGCAAGCTTTGAACGATATTATTATTAGACTTTTAGGCTAGTTAATGCATTTTTTCTGTAGTTTTTTTCTCTGTGTGACTCTGCTTCAAATCCATAACCTCTCCCCAGCTTATCTGACAGCATTGAGTTATACTTTGCATAATAATAACCTGTACGTTTAAGAATTCATTCCATCAGTTTAGACAGGTTCTGGTGGAAATTATTGGTTGAAGAACTCCTTTCTGTGACAAAATACAAATACTGGGGGAGAATACTGTCACAGAAGAAGAGCCTTGTGCTCAAATTTTGATGCTCGAGTACCTTTGGTTCTGAAACTCTCTGTGGTAAGTAAATGAAGTGTATTTTGCTAACAGGGGGTGCATTTGTGGTTTATTACACCTTTTTTCCCCCAAGGCCGGCTCCCGGCAGTGCAGCTCCGCCCGGTGCCGCCAGGGGGGATATTCCGATATGGAACTGCGGATTCCTGAGCTCGGCTTTTCCTAAAATTCTCCTTCCCATGGTACCGTGGATCAGCCTGCATCCACAGGAACACCGCCCATCCTCTGGCAGTCATTTTATCAGAGCAAAGCAGAGTTTCCTGCATGTGCTGATGGCAACAGAAGGGGCCTGGAAGAGCTCAGGTTCTTCTGGACCAGCAAAGCCCAGCTCAGCCAGCACTGCCCTGCTCTGAAATACCCTACATGCAAATGGCTTCAGCAAAGCCATTTTAAACACGTCCTGCAGTTTCCTGCTGCTTTCTCTTTTGTGCCATTTTCTTAATTAGCTCTACTCTTTATTCTAATTCTTTACTGCAGAACAGTTGAGCTTAGCCTGGCAAGACAACCCCACCTTTGATCATATAATCGTGTCACTAAACAGCCTGACACTATGAAATTTTTTGCAGTCTCAGTATGGCTAGAAATACAAAGTGTTGCCTGTAATTTCTCACTAATTAACTTTTCCACATAAAGTAAGAACCAGAGATAAAATATGGGTTCCCTGGGTTTTTTTCTGCTATGCCTCCTTTAGTCCTCAAGTAAACAGGACTTAATTACAGCTGTTAAAATAATGCCACAGTTTCTTAGTTAACATCTATTCCCTCACTCCAAAAAATCCCAATTACAATCCCTAAGGGAAAGATTTTCTCACTCCATCCACCAAAGTCTACACAGTCACAGGGAAACATAAAATAAATTGTTCAAAGGAAATATCACAGGTTTTAAAATATAAAGTATCTAAACTGTTTTCAACTATTTTCTGTGCTCAAGGGCATGTTACAGATTTTTACAAAGTAACTGTTAATGTGATCAGAGTATATGTCATCTTGAAGTCCATAGGTCACAGCATATAAAATGACTGGCAAACTTCAGGGTATAGAATCATAGGCTGATTCCCAGCAATTACTGGCAACTTAAGCAGGTCCTGCCAGTATTAAGTGAACAGAAATACATGTATTAAAGTTTTCCCACAATTATTTTCAGAGTTATGGGTTTTGATACTGCACTTGATACAAATAAGCTGCAGTTAGAAAGGCATTGGGAGGGGGGTGCTCTTTCTAACATTGGCACACCTTCAGAATACAACATCAAACATCAAACCTCAGTCTCCAGCACTTTATTCGTAAGTATTTATTCATGTTCTCCCTTTACAGCCCTCTCAGGCCATGTCCATGCTGTGAATAAAGAGTGGCCAGCCATGGAGCTGAACACTAGCCCAGGACAGTCCACATCCCTGGAGCATTACCTCATTCCCTGGCTCTGCTCTCAGCTGCTCCTACCAATTCCTGCCAAAACAAACCTGCCCCTGCACGTGTTAGACTTTAGAATGATACTTGGGGCCAGTGAGTGTGGTGGGGTCAGGGGTCAGCCCTGACCCATTTTCATTTAGCAGCAGGCTGAAGGCAATGGACCCAACTCTGATGTCATCAGAAAGTGAAAAGCATTTATGATCCACTCAGATCTTGCATATCACAATAAATCTTGTTTTTATGAGATGGAGTGAAGAATTAGCAAAATTAAACACACTCTTCTTTTTTTTATTCACTTCTGAGGTAGCTCCAGTACACTTATGTGGATCAAGCTCTACTGGTTTTCCACAAGCTCATTTTTTAATCACTTGAAAAATATCCTACACTTCATCTCTAAACTTCCCACATGTGTTTTTGACAGATAAACTGTTCTTCTACTGCTCTCTTCAGTGGAACGTGTTGTTTATCTGAATGAGTTTGGAAAATAACCCTAAAATACCACACTTAGGTGGAAAAATGCATTACTTTGTTTAGAAAATCATGCTTAAACGCAAAGATTTTCACTCGTCTCCCTACACAGGACCAAAATTAAAGGAGCTAATAGCAAATGTGCCATGTCAGTATTGCACATTTACAAAAATCTAATGAACAATTGCTAAATTTACAATTCTATTAGGATTCTTCAAACTACCTGTATATGACAAGTGTATAAAAACAGGATAAAACTTATTGAAAGATTTCTCTATCTTCAGAAGTCTTTCTTCAACTGTTCTCACGCAACCAACTAAGTCAAAATATTATTTTACTGCAGAAAATCCTTCAGAGTGCAATTCATCCCAAGAAGTCCTTGGAGATGGTTGGGTAACAAGAGAGTCAATCTGCTGTAGGAACCAAAATTACAGTGCTGGAAACCTCCAGAAGCAGCCTAAAGCCTCCAGGCTCAGCAGGCTCGGCCCCCAGGCTGCTCTAGAGAGGCAGTGCCAAGATTGTGTCCTCCCACAGCCAGCACAATATTCCCTGCAGATGATGCCTTGATGTTTCTAAATCATCTTCCATTTTGAGGCAAGTGATATCCGTCAGCTCCTGTGCTGGCATCCTGATTGATGTCCTACAGAATTCTGCTGTTCTTTGGGAAATAATAGGAGTCACATGAAAGAAGATGTCATTTCTCAAGGGTAGGAGCTGCCCTCCTGTCTCAGGTATGTGTGCTGTGTAAACATCAACAAAACCAAACTCCCCCAGTACAACTCCTCAAGAAATCCCTCTAGCAATGGAGCATATTCCATAATACCACAGCATATTTTAATGGGGTTTTTTTCAAGAATGGTGTTTATCCTTCTTTTCGAGAAGTCCAAAATTCCACATATTATGACAGATTCACAACAAAGTAAAGGAAATTCAACAATTTTGATTCTCTCAAAATGGGTCTTGGCTGTCAGAAGTCTAGAATATACAGAATTAAGTGACTGTTTCTTTTCTATAATAACCAAGTAAATTAAAAACCATCTCGTACTTTCTACCCTTCTCTGATATCCCAGGCTGCCACCAAAATGCAATGTTTGCGTTTTTTTAAGCTACACAAATTCGGCATATACTCACCTATAGAAAAATGTATCTGAAAAGCAGAGAGTGAGATGTATTAAATATTTTACATCACTGGTGATATATCAGCCTTATGTATTATTCACTCTTAAAGGAAGAAACTACTAAACTTTATCTCTCAAGCCTACAACAACACTTGCCCACACAACATGCTCTTCCTGCAAAGACACCCCTAGGCTTTAGAAAGAATTTGTCTGGGAATGTTCTAAAATGTTTCCCCCTCTCTACAATGCTTTTGAAGACAGTCACAGTAAGTGAGGTCTCTCTTAATGCATCCCCTGGGACAGGCACTGCAGACAGGAGAGCAGTGGAATTAAATAGCAAACTGTTCAATGATTTCTGAGAACTTGCTGGTTCCCTGCTTTTGGTCAGTTTCAGGGGAAGGGAAAACCCCACCACCTGACACTGAAATAAACAACATCTTCTGCACCCACAGGCAGGTTCTGCCAAGAGATGAAAGTTCAGGATATCATGCCTCACAACCAATTTGGGTCATTTTTAAAAAGTGCAGTTTGATGAGATATTATAATCTTGGTGTTACGCACAAAAACTTCTAAACTATAGCCAATGTTAGAGTAGACATCCACAAATGAAGGGTTGGGGCTTTTTTCTCTTAACAGTTTGCATTTTCACAGTTGTGTGATCATTTAAAATTTGAAAAAAAAAAAACCCAAAATAAACCATTTGAAATCTTTAAACAATCTTTTTCATTTTATAAATGAAAAATGTAAAGTCACCTGAAAATCACTGACCTTTTCTAATTTTTCAAAGTGTTCTCTGAGGAACTTCATGGGTCGGTCTGGCTTTGCTATACAGAGGTTTACAATGCATTCTTTTAAAATCTGTTGGATGTTGTGTTTCTGAACATAGAGTTCACATCCCTTCAGGCTCTCATCTTCTTCCACATTGCAGGAAGCAGCAGCAGCCATCTTCAGGCTTGTAAACAGAAAACACAACCTAGGTAAGAAAATGGTGCGAGAAAGAGATAAAAGACAGTTCCCAAATCCTTTGTCAGAGAGATCTGAAGAGCAAAGACATTTTAATATTGCCTGTTGCCTATTGAGAACCTATTGAATTTGAACGTTTTAATGTTCTGAGGCTGTAAGTGGAAATGCTGAACTGTGTCATCTTTGTATCATCAGCATCCCACCAAGTACACAAGGAGAATTTAAACTCCTAGATAATGCTCAATCTTCGAGAAAAAAAAAAAAAA
>VXBI01003190.1:577040-601951 GCA_013397375.1 Toxostoma redivivum
CCCTGTCCCTGTCCCTGTCCCTGTCCCTGTCCCTGTCCCACTCTCTATCCCGTTCCCTGTCTCTGTCCCTGTCCCTGTTCCTGTCCCACTCTCTATCCCGTTCCCTGTCCCTGTCTCTGTCCCTGTCCCGTTCCCTGTCCCACTCTCCATCCCGTTCCCTGTTCCTGTCCCACTCTCTGCGCTGGCCCACGAGCGTTGTCCGGCACGGCCGTAAAGCGCGCTCCCGCCGTCGCAAACGCCCCGCGCGTCCCTGGCGACGCGGTGCCGGAACAGGGCGGCGGCGGAGGCGGCGGCCGAGCTGTCGCAGGCGCTGGCCCGGCCCCTGAGCCTGCTGCAGCAGTCCGACTGCGGCCGGGCGGCGCGGCTGCGGGCGCTGGAGGACATCCGCGCCCAGCTGCAGGGCCGGCCGCTGCCGGGCGCGGTGCTGCAGGACGTGTTCGCGGCGCGGCTGCTGCGGCCGCTGTCGCGCTGCCTGGCGGGGGACGCGGCGGAGCGGTGCCGGGAGCTCGCCCTGGAGCTGCTCCGCCACGGGCTCAGCCACGGCGAGCGGCCCTGCGAGGCGCTGCCCGTGCTCCTGCCGGCCCTGGCCCAGCGGCTGTGCCCGCCGCAGGGCGCGGAGCCCAGCGAGGAGCTGCGGCTCGGCCTGGTGCAGCTGCTGGGCCTCCTGCTGCAGCGCTGCGGCGCCTCCATGGCCCCCTACCTCGGCGACATCGCCCGCATCCTCCAGGCCACCCTCCTCGACCACTATGCCGAGGTCAGGCGGGAGAGCTGCAGCTGTGCCGTGGCCTGCGCCCGGGCCATGCCAGGTGGGGCTGAGGGATGGATGGGCAGCGCTGGGATGATGTGATGGGGGCTGAGGAAGGGAACAGGGATACAGGCAGGACAGAGATGGGAGGTCGCACACACCCTCACAGGTGTGCTTTGCAGTGTTTGGAGGATCTGTCGTAGAAGAATCATGAGAAGAGTGTAGGCTGAGCTGTTGGGTGTCGGGAGTAGCAGGAGGAGGGGCTAGGGGAGGATGAGTGGGCAGTGTTCAGCCCTGATACTGTATAAAGTTATAGCTGCCTGCTACATAAACACAGCAACATTAGTCAGGCTGCTGTTCATCATGCTGCTCCAGATATGTCACCCACGTAGAGAAAGAAATAGAATTATGGAACAGCATTAAGCCCTCTGCAAATGCGTTCGTCCATCCAAAATCATCTTGTACTTCTGGCCCCAACAGCTATGGGATGTCATGGATATATATCCGTGTTACATAGAATCAGAGAATAGTTTGGGTTTGAAGGGACCTTAAAGATCATCTAGTTCCAACCCTCTACCAGAGATCCTGCCCACTATGGCAACTCACATGGTTGATGTTTCTATCTTTCTGCCCTAACAGAGCACTTCCATATGCAGTCAGAGTCTCTGATAAAACCCCTAATGCAGACAATTTCCCACCAACACTACAGAGTTCGTGTTGATGTGATTCAGGCTACTGGAGCAGTGATACAGTTTGGGAATGGAAAGTCCGTGGATGATGTCCTATCTCATCTGGCCCAGAGATTATTTGATGAGATTCCCAAGGTGTGCTTTTCTTCCTTCTTTTATTGGCATTTATTTTAAATCTATTTAAAACCCATCCCCACGGGGTGGGCTTGTTGGTGTTTCTCTTCCTGCTTCCCCCGTTTTCAGCTGTCTTACATTCAGCTGAGATCTGTAAATATGTCTGTTGTGGTTTAATCCCAGATGGAAATTAAGGACCACTCAGCCCCTTGCTTACTCCCAGCTCATGTCACTTCTCCTGGCATTGCTCCCTCAGCTGTTTGTGGAGCTCCTCACTAGCAGAGCTTGAGACACCCAAAAGTCCTCAACTTAGGGTAAACTCTGTTTAGCAACAAGTAAACATCAGTGTGTTATCAGCATCGTTCTCACACTAAATCCAAAAAATAGCACCATAGCAGCTGCTAAAATGAAGTCTGAAACCAGGACAATGTTTCATTCAGGACAGTGTCCCACCCAGCCTGTATCAGCTGTAATTTATCCCAAACCAATGCTGGTGACTGCTGTCTAGTTCAGCAGGGTGCTGAGGATTGTAGGCACCTTTTTGTTCTAATGTGTGCCTTCAATTCTGTCTTAAATTCTTTGTCGAATCTCTCTGGGCCTTGATTCTCTGGCCTTTTCAGATGCTTAACAAACATGGTATGGGTCCCTTTATAAGATGCAACTGGAGCAGTGGTTCTAAAATTAATCTTTCTTTGTAGTGAACAGAGAAAATTTTCTTCTGGAGATGTGCTTGGAAAACTACAAATTCTAGAGAAATGCACATTTCTTACATTCTCAGGAGGGAATTACCCATCAGAATTTAGTTTTCTGAGTTAGATCTGTATCTTGTCTTCCTCTCAGAGCTGTGCTTTTGTGCAGCAAACAGTCTAAGACTGATTAAGCCAGAGAGAAAAATGAGAATGTGATTCCTTGTGTGTTCCTTAAGATGCTTCCTGCAAGTGAGGAAATGCTAGGTTCTCGTAATTTCTTCTGAGAGTGTTGATGTGCTTCACCACATCTTATATACAAAAAGCAAATATTGTTTTTAATATTTTTCTGTAATTTTCTTGACATCTTTAAAATAGATTTTTTGTCTCCCTGTAGGTACGGCATGCTGTAACAACTGTCATTGGAGAATGGTTGTTGCACCTACGAGACAGATACTCTTATTTTCACAAGTTAATCCCTCTGTTACTTGGCAGCTTTACTGATGAAATTCCTGAAAATACGTAAGTGGAATGTTTTGTCTTTCCCCTTCCCCCCAATAAAATAGATGTCAAAGAAGTGTTCCTAAGTTCATAGATGTCCTGCTTGGAGGACAAAACCCCCACTTCTGTTTGTTAGTTTGTTTTTTCTTAGACTGAAAATTTTAGCATTATCTTCAATAACTTTTGTAATACTGTCATTTTATGCTGCATTCAATTAAATGTGAGAGAGACAAAGAAAAGGGTGGACAGAGACAGAACTATCCCTTGGGAGAAGAGGCCTCTGTCTACTGAGTACAAAAGAAGTATAAACTCTCAACTTAATGTGCCTAGGTTAAATGGCAGGAATGCGTCCCATCCTTCCAGCTGAATTCAAGTAGTCAGCTTTTCCAGAAGTCTCATTTTAAAGTGTTTTTATCTGGGGGCATGGTGGTATAAAACTCTTATTTTATATCTAGGAAGCTGGCTTGGACCTACTGGGAAAAGATAGGCTTGCAATGGGAGAAAGAGAATGAAGAAGATTTGAAGGATAAGATGGATTTTAGTGTTTCACCATCTCATTATCCCAAAGGAGGTAAATGTTGTGCTGAAAGTGGTTTTTGCTTTGTGAATAATCTCCAAGAGCTGCAGTGCAGTACTGACAATAGAGCAGGATGTATAATATTCATTACAATATGTAATATTAATGTAGAGAGGTAGCACACATAAAATATATATTAAATTACTTTAATTATTTCTATTAAATTTAAATCTTTAAAAATGATTGTTCAGTAACCTCAGTCTTTTTTTTTTTTTAATTAATCCAAAAATTCATTTTGGAGAAAGTAAAGGAGGCTGCCTATGCTGAAAAAAAGGTAAAGCAGTGGTGCAGAAACAGCAGTAAGTTCCATATCAACCAGAAGCCAGGTGCACAGTGGGCACAGAAATGACTGGAAAGGAAGGAAGGAGGAAAGAACCCATGAGCTAAGTCCTTGAATAATGAGTGCAGGTCAAAGCATTAATGATCCACATAATTGGTGTGGAAGAAAAATTTGCAATGAAATTATTTCAGACTTCTCTGTGAGACACTGTGATGCTACCTAAAATCTGCCAGTGTACATGAAGAATGTGTGAACAGAGTAATTTCCTTTATTATACACAAAACCCCCAAGATATGCAGAATGGGTAGTTTACTTTTTGGTACCATATGATTTATAGGTGGCTTTCAGACATTGTGTTTGCAGTAGCTTGAAGCTTGTTTCCTGTCTTGGGTTCACAAAGTTAATGTTTAAAAATATGCATATGGGAGTTGAGGGAAGAGAGAGTTTAACTGGCTCATTTATTGATTTCTATACTCATATTTAACTGAACAAAAACTCTTTTGGTGTGAAAGAACAGGTTCATGCTTGACTTGTGCCTACATGACAATCACATCACAGAATACCCAGCAGCAAAATCCTTTCCATGACAGTGGGTTCCGGAGTTCTTTCTTCTTTGAAATTACACTTCTTTTTTTTCTTTAAAGTTGTTTTACTCAGTAATGCTTGAATGAAAGGGAAGCGCTTCATAATGGTGACTGGTTTGACAGAACTGTTTAGCTTTGAAGGCAGGCAAGTTGATCTGTCATCCATCCCAATCTTTTTTCTTTTCTCTTTATTTTATATATAATTTTACCTCAGGGATTTGGAAATGCTAAAGAATGCTTTTACTTCCACTAGTCATGGCAGAAACATATTTCTTCTCCTGGCAGTCAGAGAATCTTTTAACAGATATAAACTGATGAAGTTGAGTGTCTAAGCTCCAGTCACTTACTTTGCAATGACCGTGATATAATGAAGGTCATAAAAGGTTTAATTTCATTGTCCTTGGGACAGTGATTACCATTTGTACAGCTGGTGGGGTTACCTTGGTCAGTTTTGTCTAGGTGTGTGTTGGAGTTTGTGTAAGCTGTTTTCGTGGGGCTTTTTAGAAAGTGACATCTACCAATTACTTGATAATTAAATGATATGTGATCTCCCAAATAATCTTGGCACAATAAATATGCTTCATGAATTTGGGCAACATTCCAGCCCAACATTAAATTGAATTTTCATGGATTTTTCTTGGTAGAACAATGCAGTTAAGGCTTGTCTGTGATATATATGTGTGTACTTATGTATATGTGCACACGTAACTAAAGAATATTTTAAAGAAATGGCCTGATAATTTTGGACTGGAGTCCCAAGTTAATGTTGACTTTTAGGTATAATTTCTTGCTGTTTATCTTTACTTCCAAGTTGTATGCCTTGTTAACAGCAGGCTTGATGTGACAAATAGAAGAAAAATCAAAGGAAAGGAAGATTGGCTGCTTAATCCTCCAGATACAAAACTATATCAGAGACACTAATATACCTTATGTGGTGTCCTGCCACAGACTGTGTATGGATGATTGTTATTATATATATCCTTTCTGTTTGCTCTCCACAAACATTTAGTTGGTTTGTTTTTTTGGGGGGAGGGGGTTTTGTGTTGGATTGTTGTTTTTTTAGTGTGGTAATGATGTATTTTAGTACTTTGTTGCCATTTCATGTGACTTTAGTGTACTGGAACATTTTTTCTAACTGTGAGTCTGTAGGACATTTTACTTAAGTAGCTTTGTCCAGCTGTCAGACTAATGGACCTGCCACAGGAGCCCCTGCTTTGATCTCCCAGTGACAGATCCTGCAGGTCAGAGGGGGACCAGAGAGAGACCTGGTGTCATCCAGGCAACTGCACAGCTTACACTGAGCCCCAGCGCTCATTGCCTCAGGATACAGGTGCAGACAGTTTATAGCAGGGAAGTCTTTGACAGAAGTAGCTACAGGGATAAATGCCTGCATTTGAACATCTGAAATGAAGGAATTGCTGATAAAGAATGGTCCAAATTCTTTAAACAAAATTCTGCCTCAGGTCGAATAGGATGCCAGTCTGTATTTGCTGTCTCAAGTTGATTTCTTTGTTTGACCTTTTACTACTCGTTGTCAGCTTTCATAATCCAGAATGTTTCCTCCATTGACAAAAGAAGCAGCAATTCATGTCCTGATGCTTGAATTTTATTTTTTTCCCTAGTTAGGTATTTCATAGGTATTTCTAAGTCTTTTTTGTCCTCAGACCATTTACTTTAGTCAGTTTTCCTTTTAGCATTTGTAGTTACACAGGCCAGTGCAGGAAAATATCCTGAGACTGCTCAGTCATTTTCTTCCAGAGTATTTACAGGAGAATTCTGTATCAGAAATAAAAAATGCACTCACACATTCAATGCATTTTGATACCTCATAATGAATGATGTCTCTTTCTTAAAACAGCATATGAACATTGTGAGTGGCAATTATGAAATCGTGCTTCTCAAAGAGCAGCTTTTCAGATTTTGTTTGCATAAACATACTCAGTGTTACGAAAAGGAAATAGCCGGTAGGAAAGAAAAAATCACTGAAAAAGTTTATTGCTGTTTTTTGGAAAGGGCTGTCACAACTTTATCTGTAAAGTACAGAACAGGACATTTGTTAGATGCTTGTGATATTGGTCAAGTTGTTCTTCTGAATCTCAGTGATTTATAAATTAACTAACAGATAAATTTGATGATTACCAAGACAGTCGGGAAAGGTAAGTTTATTGGTTCTCCAGAAATCTGCATCATTTTTTGAGGCAGTGAATATATATTTGTAACACTTTGGGGTTCTGTTTGAAATCCAAAGATAGGCACAAAAACTCACTTTCACAAAGTTACTACAAATAAAATTCAGTCTTAAGAAAAAAAAATATCTCCAACTCCTGTATCATCATTTCAAATGTATTATTCAATTTTTGAAATGTTGAAGAGGCACTTCAGTGAGCTGCTTTTCCTGGAAGAGCCCTGGAAAGGAGCTTATATAATAGCTGTGATTTTTAAAACGCTATCAGCTTGTTGGCCTGATCTATTACACAGCATCTGTACAAGTCATAGTTCTGTGCCCTTTCTGCCTTCAATTTGCCAGATACACTTTTAACCTTTTCCTTTAGAGGGCACAATTGGCATTGTCTGTTTTACTGCAGCTCATGTCCTCTGTACTGTTGGTGCCCTTTACCTTCATTCCTCCTCCAAATTACATTTAACTCAGCGTTTACATGCAGAAGACTTTCTTTTGTTTATCTGTGTGTGTTTCACTTTATTTTTCATAGGATTTTTGCTGCTATCAAAATTAAAAGGGATTTATTAAGCTGTGTTTTCCAAAGTGGGTAGACATGCACTCATTTCAATTATCTCTCTCTTCTCCTTCTGTAAGCATTTTAAAACATGAAATCTAAATCACCATCCAGTAATAAATACATAAATATTGAAAGAGCTGTGTGGAGTTTTAATTCTGCAATATATATTAAAGAAATGCACCTTTCACAGATAAATTCCTCAGCAGCATTTGGAATATTTTACTCTGTGCTGAAGCAGACACTCAAAGCTCTTACCTTGCAGCTTTTAAACTTTTCTGAGGATTGTTATGCATTGGCTTTTCCTTTGATATTTCTTTTTGGATTGTTTTTGTTTCTTCTAGAGACTCGACCAGGACTGGGCTGTCGGGAACTTGTGTCGAGAAACCTCTCCAAAATTCTCCCAGGTCTATGTCATGATATAACAGACTGGGTTGAAGGCACAAGAATCAAAGCATCCCAACTCCTGTACACATTATTGCTGCATGCAGAGGATCACATCACCCAACATATGGAGCTACTGCTGAGAACTTTGTACCAAGCATGCTCAGATGAAGAAAGCGAAGTGGTTCAAAACGTAAGTTTGATCTGTTAAAGTAGCTGTCATACACTAAATAAAGACATTATAGTCTTCAGTCTGTCTTCTAAGGGTTGACTTTACCTTAGGTCACTGGAAATTGCCCATGACTGAAGGATCAGGCTCAGGTTTGCATGGATGTTAAAAACATGTGTGCATTATACTTCACTAATCTGTTAAAATAAATGTATTCCTCTACTATTGGTATGGAGACCAATAGTAAAGTTATATAGATACTGTTTAGTTTGTAAGCCAACCCCATGAAGCATTGATAATAATCTTTCTGAAAATTATAAGAAGTGGATTAAAGTGTAAAAGCCTTGGGGCAACAAATTCAATGTAAAAAAATGTGCAGGTCATGCCCTTTCAAGTTAATTTCACTTTCCTCCCCCTGCTCCATAATCCAACCATATACTGAGGTGTGTTTATTCCATGTGATGCCCATATTCCATCTTTGAATCCTTGACTTAATGCTTGGAAAATGCAGGGGGGCATTGTGAAGAATAATTAGTTTCATTTTTACTAACAGTCAATTCTTTTAACACTTTAATCTGCAAACCAGTGAAACAGATGCAGTTGAAGACATGAGATAAATTTAGCAAAAGAAAGACAGGTGGTAGAAATGCTTTTACAATTTTAAGATAAAATCTTCTGTTCCTGTTTCTACACAAGGAAGAGAACATATGTATAACAAAAATATATCCACGTAACTTACTCTAAAGTTACAAATTTTATTGCTTTGGGAAACGGAAGAATGTGTTCTGCTTACTGGATGCAGATAGTCCAACCCTAAATCAGGCTCTTCTTAGCCCTGCTCTCAGCTGGGTTATAAGAAAGCATAAATAATTAGGAAAATCAGGCCATGTAGCCCTGCTGTTGTGTCAAATTGCAAGTGCTTATTGCTATAAACCTAAATTCAGAAGTATGTGTTCAAGCAGCACATAGCTATCCCTTGTCTTTTATTTACCATACTTGTCTCTTTCCTGGAATTCCACCACTAATCTTCTCTCAGGTGCTTCCAAGAGATTTATTCCCAGTTAAGAGATGATTTCAGTATTTAATTCTACTTTTCTTTGTGCCAAACATAAGATTCAGCAACTTTTTGTATTGAATGCCTTTTATCTCTTAGAGAGGCAGATTCCCAGGGTAATGTGATAACCTCCTCTAGTTTGTCACCATAGGAAACGATTTCAGAGCCACCATCAACCTGGATAGTGTCCCTGTTTTTCTCAAGTCTAGAAATACCAAATGAAACCCTTTCCATTTTTCCCCTATTAATGTGAGTAAATTGATCAGTAAAGGTATCAAATCATATTTTTGTGGTCTTTAATTGTATTGTCCAGTTTTCAGAGCACAAAGTGTCTTTTTCTTTCTCTATGGCAAATGTGGAGGAGAATGGAGTTCACATATACACAGAGGATGTTACAACTCCTTTAAGTCCTATCTTTGTGAAAAGAAACACCTCTATACAGTGCAGATTTAAACTGTAGAACTCATGGCTGTGTGCTTCCATTGAGATTCAAAAAACTAGCATGATTCAAGTATTCATTAGGTGCAAAAAAAAAGTCATACCTAACCAAAAAATCACTAGACTATAAATGATAGAGAATGAGAGATAAGCTTTCATCTTTGGGGAAATGAGCCAACCATTAAATCCATGAGATTGGAAGAAGTGTTACTGTTGCACAGGTAGTGCTGCAGTAGTTGATTGTGTCTTTATTCGTTTACATGACTAAACATTGGGCATCAGTCAGGCAGTAAGCCCTGGTGTGGTGATATTTCATGTGAAATACAACATCCTGCTACGTCTGCAAGGCAGGAATGGGATCCAAGGGTGCCACTGTCACAAGGAATACACAGTAATTCAAGCCTTTCAGTTAAAGAAGTAAGATGGAAAGCAGTGGGCAGTTCCCTCATGGCATTGCTTCTGCACTTAACTGGATCTGTAATGTCAGCTTCAAGGTATAGTACAATAACAAAAAATTCCTCCTTCAGGTTTTTATAGTTACAGCTTTTAATAAACAGAGGGTGATGCATTGAGAGCAAGCCTCAGAACAGCGTTTGAGGGACAAAGTGCTAAACCACTAAATGTGCAACATCTGGTTACTCTAAATTGGAAACTTTATTACAGTGAAGTTGTACACTCTGTTTCTGTGCACTGCTTTCTCATGGAAGTTTGTCTGATGTGGGGAATGCTGCTTGCAATGCCTTATTATGTGCTTACTGAACATGTCAAGAAAATTTCTTCATGCATATAATCATTACTGAGCGAGTGGAAAAGGCCTACAGGGCAACTGCTGAAGTATTTAAAATAACAGCTGGAATCATAAAAAGAAAAAGGCCATGATATGTTGAATGATCTTTGTTTTTCAGTAAAATCCTCAAGTTATTCCTGTTCTTTTTTCAGAGTGTGAAAGCGGCAGAATTGATTGGAACGTTTGTCAGCCCTAAGGTGTCTTTGAAATTAATCACCCCAGCCTTTGAGCAGACACCCAAAGCATCCTGTGTGATGGTTCTGGCTGCAGTGATTCGAGGTAGCCCAAAAGAAATCTTACAGCCCCATGTGAGCCAGCTTGGCAACACACTGTCACAGGCTGGAGTCTGTCAGCGATCTGAAGAGGTAAGGAAAGCTGCAAAACACATAGCAGGATGCAGGGTTTGACCAAATTACTTTTTCACTTATTTTCCTTAAATGCTCCCATTCCTATCCCTCCCTTGCACGCCTGTCTCAGGGTATAGTTGTGGACGTGTCTGAGACAAATTAGGAGCTTCCCCATTCTTCCTGGGCTGTGTTGTGGTCTCCTGGGCAAATCTGCTGCTTTCAAAAACTTACCAACAACAGTCCATCCTCTCTGCAGAGGTAGGTTCAGGTTAGAGAACTGCTGTAAAAGACTTCATGTAGTGGTAAGAAAATGAAGACACAAGGCAGGGAGAGAAGCAGCTGTTCAGTAAGTACTGTACTAACAAAGGACTACCCTGGCTGGTCCTGAGGCAGAGTTTAACCCATGTTTTGAAATTCCTTGTGTTCACAATCCAAACAATATCATGCATTTCAATCCTCATCAGTAAAAATGACTGAAAATTTTCTATAGTCTATTGTAATTGGCATGCCAGGTTTCCCAAGATTCCCTCTTAATGTTATCTGATTTTTTTTTTGCATTCTTATTTTTCATTTTAAACAGCAGGTACCAGTACTTTATATTTAGGAGCATGTTTTGTAAACTTTTGGGCTTGATTACTTCTCTTTAAGTGAAAGTCTAGAAGGAAGACCTTTATCAATTAGAAATTTACTTCCAAGTGTAGCCTTAGGTAATAGCTGAGCCCAAAGACCATTTTTATTTTTGTATTTGAAGAATATTCATCAGTTGCTATATAAGGAGATGAGAGGTTCTCTTAAAGACAGAATGGATGCTTTTTAACCTGCGGGATTTTTTTTTCCTTCCCATGTTCAAATGTAGAAATAGATCTGTTAGAGATGCACAAGAGGAATCCCGGTAGTTTTCCCCACAAATGAAATCTTGGCTTTCATTCCACCAGAAGTTTGTTAGATGTTGTTAAGATGACCAAAAAAGGGCCAGTGCTGTGCCTTGTGGAACTCTGACTTCATGTCAGATGTAGGCTTTCCTTAAAAGTTATTCATGTGTGCAGACTGAATCTGGCCTAACTGTCTTTTTGAGCCAATGTAAGAAGTACATTTCAAGTTCTTCCCTCATTAGGTTTCTTCTCTAATGGAATATGTACCAGTGATGCAGGAATTAACCTTAATCTCCATGAAGCCTGTGATGATTAGGAGCTCATAAAAGTGGAAGCACTATAACCTGATTGTTCAAATAACAATTCCCTGAGGTAGAGCTGCAAAATTGCTATGAGGTTTAAGCTTACCACTTCCATTTGGCATTAGCTCCAGGAGTCAGCTCCATCTGCAGCTGAAAGTTTGGCAGAATTGTTCCAGCCTTTAGTCTTGGAAAACAATCTCTCACTATTTTAGCCAGCAAATGCTGCACAGACACTGTTTAGCTAAGGATTGACCATGTCCATGAGATTAATAACTTACAGCTAACCTATTCCTAGACTTGATTTATTTTTTGGGAGTAAATTTGTAACAATGGCCTCTTCTGTTCCTGGACAGATTCGTGGATATCTGATGCACTTTATCATAGGAGTCATGGCAAACTTGCTGAAAACAGTATTGACTTGAACTGGTATCAGTTGGATCAAGATAACATGAATTATATGGCATCAAATGAGATAAATTGGCTGAGATAAAAGCAAAGGCTCAAGTTTTTTTTGGTTTATGTATTTAGCTGCCATTGTTCATCCAAAACAGTCAAACATGGAATAATATTTCAAAGAGTTGTAACAAATATGTTATTAATTAACAAATTGCATTTCAGAAAGAGAAAGTACTATCAGCATGCACTCTAAAATGCTTTGATGTTTTTATTCATCATTCACCAGTGGAACCATTGTGTGATTAAGAGCAGGGTCATTTAATTTGTTAACAGGACAAAGTAAACACAAACAGTGTGGGAGGAAGATTATATTGTATTATATAAAAAGTAGAATATGGGTAATTAGAAGAACTAACGTGAAATTTCCAATATATTACCAATGTAAAAGATTATACAGTGCTCAGATTTTATTACTGTCATTTCATATCTCTCCTTTAAAGAAAATCTGTTATTTGCTAAGAAAATATAATAAATATGTGCTTTTATTAATAAATAGGTCTTTTATATGGAGCAGCTGCTTTACTGTATACAAGCATTGATTGAAGTGTGCCAGGAAGACTGCAAAGAAATTAGCTTGCAGCTAATGAAAGTTTTGGTGACCATAATGGCAATACCATCTTCTCAGGACCTTAAAGAAAAGGTAAACTATCAGCTGGTTTTATATTTTGTTGTATTCTTGTCTTTTCCTATTGATCAGACACTTTGTGGAAATAGAGCCATAATTATTTGTGGGGAGTATTTGTGACTAGTCTGAGATTGTGCATCTCTGGCAGTACAGACTGTACATGGTTAGTACCGGAATGAAGTCTGGAGTTGAGTTTACAATTTGGGATAGCAGAGCCTGGAGAATTATATTTCTTCATAACTTTGATTAAAAGCTCATAGAGTTAAAATACATTCTGGTTCCAGAAAAGGCCCTGGAATTCAGTTTTATTTTGTGGTCAAAAGCATCTAGTATGGTCTGTAACTGCAGTTACAACTATAATTTTCTTTTTCTGTAAGTGTGTTTAGGTTAGGTTTCAGAATAGATGACTTGAGATGCATTACTGGAGCATGGGAATCTTGGAGCTGGGTGAGGACAGCCATGGGCCTAAGAGAGCACTTTATTTGGATGGGTGTTTACTACCTGTCCACAGTTAGGTAAAGATTCAGAACAAGAAGCGTCCAAGATTTTATGTTTGTACTGGATTCTGCAAAGCCTTGGGCATGCTGGTGGTGCTGGTTGAACTGTTGATGTTTACTTTTTATGGATATAAGTCACTGTGAATGTTTGGTTATATGCAGAAAAAAAATGAAACTTACTTTCTGACTGTTAACGAACAATTCACTTAGATGTCAAGAGTACTACTAGCCTTAAAAATGTGATGCTTTCATAGTGATTTTTTCATCTTTAGCCAAATATCAGACTGATTTTACAGTAGTTGACCTTTTTACCTCCCCACAAGAAACAAAAGTTTAAATATCACAGGAATGCTTTAAAATCGAGGACAGCTGTACATGCCCAGATAATAGATGAGCTTTTTTGGCTCAGCATTATCTCACCCCCTTATTTTTCTCTTCCTCTTTCTTCCCTGAGCTAAATATCATATAAATCAGCGAGCCATCCTTATGCAGTACAATTATGACCTATCCCAGTTGTCTTTTTTCAAACACACACCTTAAGTGCAGTGGCTATTCTACTTCCTTTCCTCTTGCTCCCAGGCATGATATTCCAAAGGCCTGTGTAGCATCAGTATTTATGGCCCCAGAGCTGACAGGCTGCCTCCGAGGAGGCGTTCGCTCAGAAAGCTCTTTGGAAAGAAATAAAGTGGAACAAAGCTTGAAACAAGTATTGAAAAGACTTTGCAGGTCAAATAGGGGTGGGATGATGATCTATCTTATGGAGAGTGGGATTGGGAGGGGTTGGAGTTTTTATTTGTTTGCTTGGGGGTTTTTTTGAGACAAAAATCGGTCTGGGTAAGCCTTAGACAGATGGATCTGGAATGTTTTGTGGTATCTTGCCTGTTTATCCCTGCAGTGGTCTATAAAGTCAGCAATGTCCATTTTAAACCTTACAACTTCATACTCCTACAAAGACAGCGGTTTCATGGAGATAAATCCTGATTTTCATAAACGGAAAACTTAATCTCCTGAGATTATTAAAGGTCTAAGATGTTCCTGCAGTTCCAGATGATTTTTGAAGTTGACAGTACTTTGGATGAGAATCCTTTTTCTCATTAGCCTTTCTTTCAGCTAGATACATACAAAATCTGGCAGTGAGATTACATAATTGCAATATTTCAAAATTGTCACAAAGACAAATATGGCTTGAATTTTATTTTTTTCTCCAGTTACTGATTATTCCAAAACTTCAAAGTGAGCTGTACAGCTTGGAGAAGGCAAGAAGTCCCTGTTAAAATAGCTTAGGAACATGTAGAACAAAAGTGTCACAGCTGCTGTACAAGTATGAACTTTTTGTTCAGAAAAGAAATCTGTATTCAGACTCAAAAAAATTTGAGTATAAACATAAGTTATTCAGAAATTTGCATTGTAGAACTTTAATTCAGGCTTTATTGTCAGGAGACAGAAGACCACTGAGGTAGTGGAGACCACAACTGCTGTGACCTGGTGGGGAGCACTCAGGTCTGACCTGATTTTTGGCTTTGTGTCCATCATGTTTGTGGTGGTTGGGGCTGAGGGAATGGATCAAGACCACCAGCTGAGCACAGGCAGAGGCACGAGGAGGAAGGTGGGCCACAGCCCCAGAGAGACTGAAGCTCTCTCAGTTGGTAGAGTCTGTTAGGCATGATTTGAGCTTGTCAGGGATTTAACTGGTGACTTAAAGATAAGGTTTTGCTTCATTACCAGTGCCCTGTGCTATCCTGGCTCTTCTTTCAGCACACTGATTATTAGCAGAAAAATATTGTGTCATTAAACTTGTTGGCTTTCAAATACAGGAAAGAAAATCACCTTTGCTATTTATTTTTATTTAACTATGAGACACTGCTTAATGATAAAATGTGCATTAGTCTGCTAGCATATTTAAGTTATTCTCTCTTTTTTTGTTTTTAATTGCATTCTTGAAACCACAGAATTTACTTTAAATCATATGTGAGCAATGCATTATTTTGTACCTCTTGTTCAATGGAAAAAAATCTTCTGTGTTATGTGTTATGGTGGGATTAATAATGAGGAATAGTTTCTGTCCTGACACATTCTTAAAATGTTCCAATTAATTTACAAGTAACTTATATGTAAAATATTCATCTGAGTTGTTTCGGCTGTCTGGCAGAATGCTTCCATAAAGGAGAAATCTATTGTGCTTGAGGCAGGCAAACCTGCTTTAAGTGTAACCTTTGTCCTTAGCCAATCCTAATTTATTTATTTTTTTTCTTACAATTCTCATTTATTTTCTCCACATCTGGTACTTCCATAAAAACATCTTTGTCTGGCAAGTGATTAGTCTGGAAGAGTCTAAAGGTCCTAGACATGTTTGAGCTAACTTGTGTGGTTGAGTTCAGCTTAAAAATATTAAAAATATGAGTACAATTTGTAGTTCTACTGAAGCACTTGGAGTCAAATGATGTCACTCCCAGCACTGCACTCCATCTTTCCCTGCTGGAACTGGCCCTGCTGGCAGCACATGTTATTCCTTAGTGAGGTTCCTAATGGTGCCTTGCTCCCCATTCTTGATTCACAGTCTACTGAAATCACCAAGACTACAGATCCTGCTTCCAGCACACTTTTAATCTCTTCCTTGGAGAAGTTTTATACTTCTGGTAGGAGCCTTCAGGAACTGTAAAAGCAAATTTTCATTTGCTTTGAAACACATCTGCTTCAAGTGATTAGGAAAATCTATCCTTGCCAAGCATGCTTATGTCTGGAATTCATTTAGTAGTTCTTTTTACATCTTTCATTTGTACATGTTTTATTTGCATGTCTCATGGAATAGTCTTAACTCTAAATATGAAGAAGATATTTCTGATGTAACAGTGAGTTTTGGTACTTCTAAGCAACAGAAATTGGGAACTTCAAAATGAGCCTGCCCAGCTACTACAAAAAGAGGGGATCTTTCATAATTAAAACTGGGGGGGAGAAAGGGAAGAGAGGAAATGTCATGTCTTCTCTTACCGCAACAGCAATAATTTCTGGAAGCTGCCATGGCTTGGGATTGTGAGAAATTCCCCCTATGTTTATGTTTTAAAGCATTCTTAAGTTAAGGAGAAAAATCACTACATCTTTAAAACCACTAAGAGCCTTTTTTATGATATGGTTAGTTTTTGGATGAGTCTGCACATGGATTAGAGAGACTTTCATTTTGCCATTAGGTTGCTGTGTTCCTGATGATTTCATTTTGAAATCAGGACAAATGTTTCACTTCAAATAAAAGTTAATGGATGTAGTATGGGCAGACATTAAATATCAGCCTTGATCGTTTAATAGAAACTATGAAAATCTTCTGTGTCTGTTCTTACAGAATGAGTTTTAAAGGTTTGGGGTTTTTTTTAATGGTTTCAGTTAAGTATCCTGTCTCTGTTCTAACAGGTGGAGATAACAATGTCTTCATTAGCTGAAGTGCAGCAACTGGAAAGTTTTCATTGTCTCTACAAGCAGCACATAATCCAGCTGCTGGAGTGGATTTCAGTGTCGTGTGAAGGGTGGACTTGCTATTCCCCAGAAGTGTTGCAGTTCGAGGTCATTGCAACCCATTCAGGTACGACTTATTTAGTTCTAAAAAAAATCCACTCAGAATCTCCACAGCCTGCAGACAGCTTGTGTTTTGTAATGAGCAGTGTGATATTCAGAACCTTCACAAGAACATGATGGAAAGCAAAAGAAATGTTGAAGCAGCTCATATTTCCAAAGATTCCGTGGCTGCAGGGAGAATGCTAAAAGCACTTAAGGAAAAGTGCACTTTCAGGTGAATGAAATAGGTGAGGATTAAGGGGAGACTAACTAGATGTAGCTTGTGTCCAAAAATCCACCTTTTTATTCCATCTATTCACTAGTCTTTCAGAGGACACCACCTCTCTCTAACAAACACTTCACTGTTGCTGTCCAGCACGTGGCTGTGCAGAGGTGAGTGGTTCTCATCTCACACACCTGCAGTGCTGCCCAGTGAGCACTCCTCTGCCACAGCTCCCCAGCTGGCATCTGCAGCAAGGGACATGGTGACAGGCAGTGCTTTTCACCTAGACACCCATTTTAAGATTGTTAAAATGAAAAGTCCTGCTTCTTTGTTTTTTCCTTTCTGTTGGTTGTAAGGGGGATGGGGACAGGGACTTCGTGAAGTGCAAATCACTGTGGCTACTGCACGTAGATGTGGACAGGCATATTTTAAAGGAATGTATCTTCTGCATTTAGTCTTAGAATCTCAAAAACACCCTCATCAAACCTATGTGAGGCACCCACTTGTTGGTTTGTGCAGCAAGCAGCGTAAGTACTTTTTTTGATATTCATCTGTGAAAAGAACAAAAAGTTACTTCAGTGCAAGATTTGAGAGGCCAACTTTTCTGTATATTTGTGCTCCCATTTCCATGACTGAGGGACTTCTAGACAGTTGTCTCTGTTTTCCTTAATGCTAAATAAATCATCGAATGTCTGGGCAAACATTTTGGCTTGCACCCAGCACTGGTAATATGCTATTGTCTGTGTTTTCTGTCTGACACAGCAGCTCCTAGAGATTTTTTTTTCTTTCTTTTCATTCCCACACATAGTGTTGTTTTTAATCAATTTAATCAGCTTTACTCAATTAATATTTCTCAGTTTTTACTGTTTTTCAGGAGCGTATGCTTAAGCTGAAATTAGCAATGTCATTTATTTTGTTTACTTTCCATCTGTTGAATTTGCTGTTATCAGTTTGATATAGTAGTAGTATCTTGTGAATGTCTCAGAACTCACATGAAGCAATGTATCTTGAATAAATGCTGTGAAAATAAAGACCTATTTGTTGGCACAGACATTTAGCAAACTGCAGTTCAACACCCTGTATTGCTTCAGTCTAGACAGTGAAGATTTGGGTTTTTTTCATTATTATTTTAAACATTAAATTTCCAGATATTATTAAATGCTATTGAGCTTGTTTTGGAATCTTGAATACTTCAATCTGTCCATCCTATGTGTGAGGAATATTCTTGTCATCATAAATATCAGTGTGATGTCTCCTCTGGAAGGATTTTGAGTTAGTGGAGTTGAATGGAATGTGCATCTTAAGGATGCAAAGCGAAAAAGTTCCTAAAGGAAAGTAGTTTATTGCAAAAATGGAGCAGAAAGAGCGTTCTACAGCAAGAAGCTTGCAGACTAAAGCATGTACAGTCCTAATGTACTCTTCCTCTTTAAAAGCAGGCAGATGTTAGTCATTATCAAGGAGAAAGGCACAAATTTCTTTCAGTTGCGGGAAAATAACTTCTTAAAATGCTGGGATAACAGCTTGAGAGTTTTGTTTGTTTCTTTATTGTTTAAATTTATCATAGGATGTGAAAATATTAACAAACTAAAGAGTTAATTTAGAAGATATTTTTATTTCAAATAGTTCAAAAATACATCATATTTTACATTGTAAGATGAAAATAAGCATTATTTAAACAGGGAGAAGGAATGCTGCTGCAGTAATTGTATTATCCAAATTTTGAAGCTGATCCTTTTAAACAGGCCCTTTCCTATGCCTCCAGGAGTCATGAACATCTCAAATGTTGCATGTGGAAAAACTTGAAAGAAGAAGAAAGTGTAGTTAATACTGCTGTGTCTAGAGGTGTCAGGGTCATGCCAGATGCAGTGTAGTTTTTCATTAAGTTTAAGAAAACCAAAGCTTTGTGTATAGCCTCAGATTTGCAGAGTTACAAGGGAATAGCATTAATCCTTCAGCCAAAATGCCCTCTGGTACTGATGGTCCCAGCAACTCTGGGGTGTCATGGATAGATCCATTCGAGAGTCATGAAATTGTAGAATGGCTTGGGTTGGAAGAAGCCTTAAAAACCATCAAGTTTCAACTCCCTGCCATGGGCAGGAACACCTTCCACTATCCCAGGTTCCTCTGAGCTGCATCCAACCTGGCTTTGGATGGGGCAACTGCAGCTTCTCTGGGCAAATGTGGTACAGCTATGTCAAGCTGACTAAATGAGATGTGGGGAACTGATCTTCAGACTGCCCTGGCCAAAACTGGGGGTACCTGAGCCCATGGGAGTCAGGCTGGGGATTTGTGCACCACCTAATACAGTGTGACATGGATACCTCAAGAGCTGCCATGCAAGAGTGGGAAGCTAAGGATTATTTTAACACCACTTATATTAGTAATGCACCTACATATGAAACATCTCAATAGAACTTACCAGTATTCTGAAAAAAGCCTCCTGTGTTTGTTTGCTAGGTCCTGTCATAGGTGAAGCTTTGGATGATTTTATTCTTGTTCTGAAGACGTGTCTCCAGCCAAACAGAGATCCCCAGATGCGGTTAAAGCTTTTTACTGTTTTATCCCAGTTGTTGCAGAAAGCAAGTGAAACCATCAATTCTCAGGGGTAAGTGGAGGTCTGATTTCACACAGCTATTTGAAAACTCCAGTGGCATTAAGAAGTAATGACCATGGGAGTTATTTAACCCCTATAACATCTCCATGTGAGCATGGCTGGAAGAAGAAAGACTTTCCCACCATCCTCTACAGCCTATTTTTCTTGCTGTAATTTTTAACAATGATTAGGAGGGTATAGTGTAATAATTGAGAAAATATATAAATAAATGGAAGTCTTGACTTCCTACCTGTGCCATTACTGGGAACTAAAAGGAATGTCATGCAGATCTGGATAGTTTTCCAAAAAATGAAGAGCTGTGGTTGAAAAGAGTACTGTTTGAAAGCTAAAAGGGAGATTCTTATGAAAAGAATTGGGAGTAGGGATTGTTTGGGGGTTCTCTTTCATTTTCTCACAGCCAGATGGTGCGAAATTTATATCATCTAACTGAGAATGCAAAGCCCTTGGAGCCAAGAAACCCAACCCAATGAGCTGCCAGCTTCATTAATATTCACAGGAAAGGGAAATTATCAGTGTGCAAAACCCAGAAGAATGTTTCAAAGTAATTCAGTGAGTATGGCCACACACCACCTCAGCTCTGCACACAGCAATGATGGAAGTTGTTTTGCTCAGGGCAGTGTGAGTGAAAGGCCTTTGTCAGGATGAGATACATCCAGGGAGGGTCACAGAGCTGTTTGTATGAAGGATGGTCCAGTCCAGCTCATAATGAGGCTCTGTCCTCTGACAACAAAAGCAAAGCCATGAATTTTACCAGGAGGTTTATCTTCAAGACTAAAAAGCAGTGTAAGCAGCTAAATGCCTCTTTGAAGTCTTGATCCTGCTTACCATGAACACAGCAAATATTTTCACGTAGGGGGTAATATGTAGAGTTTTTGTGTCTGAAGCATTGTTTGCAAAACATTCTGGAGGTTTTGATTTGTAAAGGCCAATCCAATTTTGTTTCAAATTACCTTGGTTTAGGATGTTAAATTAAAAAAAAACAAAAAGCCAAAAACATACAAAGAAAACCAAGACACAGCAATCCATAAACATATAAGGCAAAGTGCAGCAGTGACATAAAAGCAGAAAAGGAACTAATGCTAAAAAAATGTATAAAAAATAATCAACATGGAATGAAAGTTTAAATATGCAAGTTCATAAAACCAATTTTAATGCAAACCCAAGCTCTGCTTTGTACATCTGCATAAGAGCAGGGTATTAATGTCTCTGCAGATCACATTTTAGTTCTCTCATATCCAGTTGGGAATGAAGTATCAACTCTGTAAATACAATCAGCACAGACAGGGTATGTCCTTTCATGGAAATGACTGACTTTTAGAATTAAGTTACACAGATTTACAACAATAAGACCTGAAAATGGAAATAGGGAGAATTTAATTAAATCAGCAACAGCAAAAATAAAATGTTAATGGTAATGAGAAATAGTGTTGGGAAGTAGGAGTAAGTTCCAGTTACACTCTCACATTCACTTCTATCAGTAATTTGTTTAGCTCCTTGAAATGGTTCTCAGAGTTTAGATATGAAGGCTTTTGGTTATTAAGCTAAACAAAGTTGTGTGGTCACCTAATTGTGTTTGAGTTGTCATGACTGAGTCAGATAATTGCCAGATACTGCTTTTCTGATTCTGTTTCAAGGCACTAGAACAAACATTCTCACAAATAGCACAGCACCATGGTTGACATAATGCTGATGGAATTTACCTTTGTGTTTTGACAGATCGTTTTCTCACTGCAGTTTAACAGAATGTTTTATTAAAAACAGATGCAGCTACTGATCAGATAGCACAGACAGCACAGAGCTGCTTTTAGCTTTGGAGCTGAAGAGAGATTTGGAATAATGGTGATCATTACTTTTATTTTTTTTCGACAACTTTTTTAACAGGAAATTATTAAGGCTCAAAAATGTATTTAAAATGCCACATCTAAAGGGTTATACAGATTTAGATGTGTCTAATGGGATGTCAGATTTCTTGTTATTACTTAAGTGCCATCTGCTGACAAGAAGCAGCAGTGGATGGATTTCTGACTTCTTCAGAGCCCAAGGGCTCCCTTGCCAAGGGGAAGCAGCAGCCAGGTGTATCTATTTCCATCATGTTGCAGGTGTGTGTCAGCACATAACTGAGGGCTGACAGTGCAGCTGCTTGTGATTTAGTCAGGTAATACCTGGATAACAGGGACTACCTGCAGCGTGGATTCTTTTTAAAGTACTCACTGGTAATTGTTAGTTGTTAACATGGACCTGTTATGTTCCTCCTGTGTCTTGGCACATCACTAAAGGAGCCACTCATTCACCCTGGCAGTGTAGGACTCTTAGAAAAGTCAACAAGAGCCTGTTCCCTTTGTAGCAAGCAGCAGGGTGGGGATGTGCTCTTTGGCACTCAGGGGGCTGCAGTTTGAATAGAGCTCTGAACACAGTGGGACAGAGTCAGGGCGGATTCAGTCTGTTTGCACACTGCCAGCTGCTCTGCAAGGCAGAGGCACAATGGATAACCAGAGCCTCAGGTGCCAGCCACCAATATCTCTTTGATGCAGTATTAATTAATTTGTAAGATCTATATTTTTTCCTCTTAATTTGAGATTGCTTGAGCTGTAATTAAATGAATGTCAGTGAATCCTGCCTATTGTCACAGCAACTTTTAGCATTATAAAACCCCATTCAATGGAAGAGGAGGGAAAAGCATCAGCAAAAACATCACAGATTTATGTGTTTGTAATAAAAAACCCTAGTACTGGGACTGGCACCATCAGAAAATCCTGCAGAAAAAAAATCCTCATCTTTGGGGGAGATAAGTTTCTGAGCCAAGAGAGAGCTGAAATATTCTGTGTAGACTCCCTGTTGTATCAGGAGTTCAGGTGTCATCAATAGCATTCATACTTTTCGCATTATAAATACTTTTCACTGGCCAGTCTCAAAGGGCCTCACAGATATTAATGAATCCTCACAGCATTGCACAGAGTGTTATCTTCACTGCACAGACAGAGAAGGTGAGACCCAGAGAAGGTAAGTAGTTTACCAAGATAACACTTAGTCATGGTCATTGCCTGAAGTGGTAGAAAGCCTAGCTTCTCCTTCCTATGAATGTTAGGTATTTGTTTAAATATTATCTAGAAGAATTCGATGGTGAAAAGATTATCACATACATTGCAATCACATTGCTTTATGTTATTTATTTTTTTACAGAGTCTTTTTTTTCCCCCCTTTTCTGCCTATGTTTCTATGACAGAAAATTCTCTTTTACATCCTGTCAGTCTCTTTATCACTTTCTCATGAACCTTTATTTTGCTTTCTTATTTTTGGCTTCAGGCTGTTCCCTAGCTACCTTGAGACTGTGATAAAAGACATCCTGGCTCCTAATCTGCAGTGGCATGCTGGAAGAACAGCAGCTGCCATCCGTGCTACAGCTGTATTGTGCCTTTGGGCTCTTATCCACTGTGAAATGCTTTCACCAAAAGAGGTAAATTCTCTCTTTCTCATCCTTTGAAATCTTATGCAGAAAAACAAAATAAATGCAAGGGGAAAAAAAGAATAAATCCTTAGGGTACGTAATACTTTCAGGAGGACATAGAGTTTTCATAATAAAATTCATTAATTTTAATTGAATGTTAATGACTGAAACAGTCACTAGTGGAGAGATGATGACATCTTGATAAGAGACTTGAGGCCAGCAAAATGCTGAGGTGTAAAACTGAGGAGCATCAAATTTTGTAGATGTTTTTTTCTAACAGATCATTAGTTCTGTAGCACAAGGTACTGACCACTATGAGCACAGCAATTTGGGTGCCTGACATTACTGGGCCTGCAGGCAAAGCCTGTGCAGCAGCACTGGAGCCAGCCAGGACGTGCTGTGCTGTCACATGGCAAAGACAAATTGTCTGGTTGCCTTGGAGCCCACAGGTCCATTTAGGAAAAAAAATAACATCCAAAGATTCTAAGAAAGGACAAGAGGACTTGAAAAGGAACATGAAGAATATCTACAGAGGCTGGAGTGCTAGGAAGAAGTACACTTGAAGAGATGTTACCCACCCCTGATTAAGGATTAATTGAATCTGAGGGGGTTTTTGAAGCTTCTTTGCTAGCAAAAGTAGCACTTGGAAAATATGCACTGGAAATACGTTAAATACAAGGTAATTTTTAAAAAATAAATTTAATTTGAATGTCATTATATGTTCACAGTCTTTAGTGTCTTTATAACAGACCTTAATTGAACAAATTGCTTAAACACACATAGCTGGTTAAGTTCACATATACAGAAACGTTGATATCAGAAACTACTGTTCTAGCTGAACATTTTTTTCTGAATCGGTGCCTTAATGGCTATTTCGCATTACTGGATGATGTGAAATACACGGAATAAAGTCAAATCGCGAACCTCCTGGCACAGCCCAGCCCGGCGCTTCCTGTTGGAGTCGGGGGCCATCTGCTGGTACCTGTGCGAACCTCAGCTCCGCCTTGCTCCAAGGCTCCACAGTTCGGGTTTTTTTTAAAGGCGAGTAAGTTTTAAAGCTTTTACAAGCTTGAACATACATATGAGTTACATAAAACTCTTCTGCTTGTATACTGAGTGTTTATGAGCTGGGTGATTGACTGGTGGATTTTCATTTTCCAAGCTAAAAATTTGCCAGGAGGCAAAATTAGAGCTCTGTAACTTCAGGGATTTTCAGGGTAACATTTATAGCTAATTTTTTAAACTAAGCAAACAAATATCTGGCACAGTTAATGGTAAGTGCTGTAATGCTAAGCATATATTTTTTCTATGCTTTTCCTATTAACTGTAGATCTTAAAAGTGAAAGATGAGCTGATGCCTCAAATTATTGCTTCCATGGATGAAGACTCTAAAATTACTCGACTGATGGCTTGTCGTATTGTTGATGTTTTTCTGAAAGTCTGTGGGAGGCAGTTTGATGTAGATAAATTTAAGAACACTTACACAGGTATGTGTAAAGACTCGGTGCGAGGGCATTGTTGGTTTGTTTGTGTGTTTTAATCAAGACTGCAATGTTGAAGAATTTAATTTGCTTTTTTACCCAGAGTGCCACAGTTTGCTCAACTTTTAAGGGTTTGGCAGAACTGAGCAGTATTCCCAATGTCATTATCCATCAGACCACTAGGTGGAACTTCATTCAATACTTTGGTCTGTGCAGGGCTTGCCAGCAGCTCATCTGCATTGCTTCAGAGTTTGGACTATGTGAAATAATGTGCTAAGTATAGTGAGAGCAGAACAGTACTGCAGTGTATAAATGGAAGTCACATTGTTCTCCGTGCTCTGTTTGAGAGCCAAGAGCAAACCATTCCAGTGTACCATAAATAGACCTGAATAGGTAGTGGGTTGGGTTTTTATCTAAAAAAAAAAACCAAAGAAGAAAACTCTAATCTAGAGTTTTGTACTGCCAATTAGAGCTAGGAGCTGTAATGCCTCTTAGAATGAAGTTAAAGTGCTAAACCATGAATCAGAAGTACAGACTGTGCTTTGTGCCAGGATTTATGTTCTTATACATACAAATAAATTTGGCTTTCCTTAACCCAGCATCTTAACTTTTTATTACATGGCACACTAGAAATCTAATTACAAGCATTTTTATTTTAGAGAAATACATGGTCAGATAATTCTCAAAGTACATATGTCTGCATGTTGCATGTTCACATAGGCTGCAGTGCAGTAATTCACTGATGCAGTAATATTTAATTTAA